>PNEQ01067164.1:57685-77689 GCA_003012365.1 Medauroidea extradentata | reverse complement strand
GGGAGTGGCAAGGGGGTGGAGAGGGAAATGGCAAGGGGGAGAAGGGGAGTGGAAAGGAGATAAAGGAGATATAATGGGAGGAGAGGAATGGCAAGGGGAGAAGAAGGGGAGTGGCAAAGCGATAAGGGAGAGGTATGGGAAGGAGTAGAGGGGGAGGCAAGCGGTTAGAGGGGTGTGTCAGTGGGCGGACAGGGGTATAAATATGCTTGATAGAGCATTCATGCATCAAGATGATACACACACAAGATAATCTCACAAACCTTCCTGCAGAAAGCAAGATAAATGGCAGGATAGTGATGAAAATTGGGCAGACAAAAAAATTGACTTGAACTAACACAAACAAAGATCTCATTTCTTTTCAGATTATCCACCCAAAGAACCCTTACACTAGATGACTGTTATAGCAATTTTCAATGACAGCCCGTACAGATTGTCAGTGACCGCAGTAAAACCTACTGTTTACAGATGATGAAAGAGTATTAGGTAGACAGGAATTTATATCTTGTTGATATAAATGTCAATAAAAACTGAACCACTAGCTCCAGGGCAGAAAGGGAATCAGCCATAGCTTGTGAGGAGGCACCATTTCAGCATTACCCAAATGATTTTAGAAAATCATGTAAAACAGAAATCAAGTTAGCAGGATAGGGAACTGGAATTCGATACAGCTGAACCTGAGTGAAGTAAAGTTACCGATGCACCAACACGAAAATTATAAAAAGAGGATACCTCTACTCAGGTGACCCATTATTAATGTCTACAACAAAACTTACAAATGGTACATTATAGAAGTGACAGTGGTGTAAAAATAGCTACAGTTTACACTTTTACTGATAATGTAGGCTACAGACATGTTGCAGTTTGATGTGGGCAATGCTAAGAATTGAAAATATTACAGTTATTAATAGATTTTTTTTTCAATATGTAAAAAAAATATGTACAAAAAAATATTTTTTTTATTTCAGAGCATATGAATCAATAATTTGAGAAACATCATAAGTAAATTTTCTATTAAAACGAGTTGTGGGTGTCATAACTTTGTACTCGTGAAAATGCATGTACTATCAAACCACATTCAGCATAATTTGCAAGTGTAGCACGGCACTGAATTACGAGTTTATTTGAGAAACAACATATTCCACTGACTGACTGTGTACAAAATTATGACTGACACAACTATTTTGGCAGTAAATTGACTTATATTGTTTCTCAAACTGATTTATATAGAATACAATTATGTACGTAATAATCTGTTGTCTTCAATAAAAGGTAAAATCTACGATTCTTATAATTAACTAAATTTTTGTCTGGGGACAAAATTAATATCTTATTTTCAATACCTTAAGGAAAAAAAACTCACAAATAGCAGATATAGCAGAGTTTGTCTAAACTGTTGAATTATGTAGCTCATTACGAAAGTTAATAGCAATCTTTACAGTTTTGTAACTTCAATTTAATGTCTGTTGTAGGTTTATCTGATTTTATATAATTTGTTTTGTGCTTTAATGAAGCTATTTTTTTAACGTTATATGATGCCACTATTCGAGTTGCCAAAATTCTAGTATTAATTTAAGATAGTCCATGCCAATAGCAAATACCTATCAGTATTTTGTGCGGGCTTAGTAAAAATCAATTAACATTAGCAGATGGCACATGGCCACTGTAATTAACTTAAACTTTAGTAGAATGTTGAAGTCTAAAAAAACTATTTTAAAATAGTGACACTTTATCTTCGCAAACTTTTGAGTTTATTTCAACATTTCAATACTTAACTTTTATTTTCTTTAATGTTTAAAATATATTTACAGTCTTAAACTAAATTACTAGGGTTTGTACTGAATTTCCTCTCTAATATAATTGTTACATGCTACGTTATACCAACAATTGTGATTTTTATGCTATTCCTACAAATTTAGTGTATGATAAACATTATATAAGTGTATCTAATGTAATATTATTTGAATTCATGTAAGGAACTGCCTAAAGCAGTTAACAGTTACCAAACAAACAACAGAATTGTTAAAGGGAAATAAATTCAGTAAATAAAATATAAACAACACAAACACACACAATTGGACACACTGTCATACATAAACTACAAACAGAAACAACATATATTCTTTGTTAACAATGTAGTTGTACACACATGATGTAACACCTGATATATTAATGAAGATAGAAGAAAGTCAGTCCAACAAGCAACTTCCATCTTGTTGAAAATTTATTCTTGGTATTTCATGAAATAATATTTAAAACATGACGTAATTTGGTACGAATGTATACATTAAAAATGGACAATCACAAATTATCACTTGTGTGGGAGGAAGAAAAAATTGTAGGTACTGTAGACAGTCTATTCTGTTTTGTGATAATAACAAACGGCATTCAAAACACTGTGCAATAATAAATTTGTACATTTATGCAGAAAGAAGCTTCTACATTTCCAATTATGATACTACTTACAAAATAGTAATACTGGAATTAAAACACTTATGAATAAATACGTGGAATCTACATTAATAGTCACTGTTTTGAAACAGACTTACAGCATAGTGGTCAGTGGTAACACACACATTTCTTATGTAATTTCTAAAAAAATTAGAGTAGTACAGTTCACTACATAGTCCACAGGTGTTAACACAAAGCCACTGCTAATTCTCTATACAGTACGCGAGAGAAACTTGCTTCAACTTGGAAAAAAGGTGGAATGCTCAAAATGCACAGCAATTTCAGAAAGTAATTTGGAATATCCTTTTCAAGACCTTCCAACACATGTAACATGTTGATGCGATCCTCTTTGGATGGATCCATGTCCTTTGTGCAAGTCCCTAAATTTTCTTCTTTATACACAATGACTCATTTTGTTTAAAAAAGGTATGCTACATAAATAAAAAACCGAAATTTTACTACGTACATCACTAAAAGTTCTTGGAAGTCAGTACGTGGTCATATGACAATCATATATAATATTTTTGCTAACCTATGTACACAAATATTTTGCCAATGTGACATATTCGTTTAGCTTAATCACTTGCACTGCAATCAAACATACAAAATTTCGACGTCACAAAAAGTTCACATCTACCTACTGCAAATACTGTCCTGATTTTTTAAAACTAATTTAGAAAAAACTCAAAACTCCAATTATTCGTAAACTACGCCCACCTAGCAACGTCTCCGACACCAAAATTTCCGTAAGGCCACAGACTCCTATTACCATTGTTTAGGAAACAAATCTTAAAATGGAACAGATAGTGAAAAACCATTACAAAGATGTGTTGAAAACAGTCTCTGCTATGCACTCCGTTCATAACAAAAATTACAAAATTTTATTTTAAGTAATAAATGGACAGTTGTATCAACCAACTATGAGCCATTTCTTACGGTAGTTGTTAGTAAGATAATTTAAATTTTTGAAATAGTTTTAGATAAAAGGATCTTTTGTTATAAATATTTACTTTATAGGACGAAAATATTTTTTTAACACTGTTTCAAATCTGATAAACATTAAGAATATATTACTGATAAGTAACAATTGTAACACAGTCAGTTTATACGTGTCACGGTCCAATTAGCCACAATCCTTAAGTTTCATTAAACTCAGCTAAGCAGTAAAAACTAAAAACTATCTTAAATACATCACTAGACCCCGATTTTACGAACATTCACGGTTCCTCGTATCACACTTGCAAAATTGCTACATTCGTAAAATCGATAGCAGCCTATTTTGCCCTCCCCCTCCCCCTCAACAAAAAATTTAAAAATGCATTATGTCTGCAAAGTGTCCCTAGTCGGGCTCCGACTTCCGTAGCATTTTGCAGGAAATTAATTAATGTAATAATATAAACATAAATTGATATCAGTAGTCAGACGTAGCGGAGCGGTAGATATAACCCACCCTTGTCATCAAAAAAATGAGATTGCCTTCTTGTGAGCGAATTGCCCGATTTCTGTAGCGTTTAACGGAAAAATAAGGCAAGTGATAGTTGAAATATAAATATCAATAGGCAGACGTCTTACGATAAAAAAATAACACCACTAAACAGTAGATATGACCGACCTTTGTCCCCAAAAAAAGAGAAAACCGAGCTCCCGAGCGCCTTCTTGTAAGAGAATGGCCTGATTTCCGTAGCGTTTAATGAAAAAATAAGTCAAGTGATAGTTGAAATATACATTTATATCAATAGGCAGACGTCTTACGATCAAAAGAACACCATTAAACAGTAGATATGACAGACCCTTGTCCCCCACAAAAATGAGAAACCCAAGTGCCTTCTCGTTAGCGAATAGCCTGACTTCCATAGCGTCGGGAAAAGTAGGCATTCATTACGTACAAACGCACAATGCCCTTGTAAATTATACACCAAAGAAAGAACGAAAAAGTGGATGTATTCATTCATTGCACTGTTTTATATAAATTAACGTCAAAACAATTCCTCGGTGTTTGATACTAAATACGCGAACGTCGATAGAAGTAACATGCAGCAAGGACAGATAGTGCAAATGTAGTGTACTAACGTTCACAATATGGATGATAGATAGCAGCACCGTAGCATACACCGACGTTCAACATGCCAAAAAACGCCATTTTGCGACGTGCTAACCTAAAAATGTCGAAAATTATATGCATAAGTGGTTGCAAATAATCAGTTTTTACAGCCAGTACATTACATAAAAATTAAATCAGTAGTTCCGTGATTACAAAATACACGAACGTCATATTTATTTCCAAAGTCCGCTCAAGGGGATCAAAGAACTTGCATAAAACAAACCATGTACTGAAATGTCAACAATAAACAATAAACCCAAGGTGGAGAAAAATGTTTCAACACGTGTCTGATAGGTAGCGCGATCATCGTGCTCGCTCATACTTGTGAAATGCACATTTTACAACATGCAGTAACGCACTGTTAAAGCAAATTATGCGTCGAGTTAATTGTTTTAAGTACATACTGTGTTACCCCAGTAAAGAAAAAATAATTTCACGCTATTATTTGTGGGGTTCGTGTAAGAACATAAACACATTTGGTGCGAGGCGAGCTTGCAGACGTGTAGAAATAGCCTAGAAGGAGGGCGTACTATATTTAAATGAGCAAATGCATATGTACCATTTGGAGTACAGTCTCCATTTACATTCTAATACGTCAGTTAGAAACACAGTAGGTCGGCCGGCTTGGCACAGGCGGCGGAGCGTGATTTTTTAACAGTTACTGTCACATTTTTTAACGGATTTTCATTATTTTGGTTTTATATTTAATATTGTGACTTACTAAATAATAACTGCAACTCTACAATTCATATTTCATTGCAGTGAATTAGATAATACATTTTAAAATCATTGTCAATGTAATTCCGTACAATATTTTTTTGTCATAGAATTTTGTTATTTTTTTGGGTTCCTGAGAGTGTATTTGTAAAATCGTTACCTTCGTTAAATCCAGGGTTAATAAATTGGGGGTTTATATGAGTTAGTTTTACCATGTCTGTCTTTTAAGGATTACAAAAAAAAATATTCACAAAAGCCCACGACCTTAAAATTGTCACCATGTAAAATCCTTGTACAGCAGAACATCTGGGCACATAAAGAAATCAGCTTGGTGCTCGGTACATCAATCTAGCCTAGGTTTTTTAACTGTCAATGAAAGAGCTCAATCTCGACATTCTCAGAGTCATAGGTACAGTGTTTTGAATCCTTCATCGTCTAATTTTATTGGAGTATTTATCTGAAAGCCGCAACACTCAGCAAAACAACCCACGTAAGGACCTCTATGGTGTAACTGGTTGAGAGGACAGTTTACTATAATGTGAGGTCATGGGTTCACATCATAAATAAGTCGTGGATGTCTGTGGTCTTTTAAATGTTGTTCCAGTTGTTCCAAGTGCATAGGACTATTCAAGTACTCATTAAAATCATCACATTAGCAATAAAAATTGTATAGTAGTTGTATGTGACAAATACATGTCTCACTAGCACTCCAAATGTATGACAGAGTGCATCAAGTTGGTAAATAATGAACCTCGTTCAGATTTTTCTACTCAGTCGCCAACGGCCATTGAGAAAAGCAAAGTAACACTACTGTAAGCTCTAATCATGACAGCTAAACACTGCACATTGGCAGATCATCACATTGTAGAAGTGGATGTGCACTTGTAACCGTCGACATACAGACCTGTGAATTCACAGTTTGCATAGTTGTAAATGAAAAATGATTATCCACAGAGTGTCCTACCATCAGACAGGGTCATACTATGTATGAGAGAGAGCTGGGGTGAAGGTTGGGCCTGCTGCTTGACTAGTGATGCATGCCTGTCGCCCGTTTGGCTTGAAGAATAGATGAGGTGAGATGAGACAAGTGTGGAGCAGCGATGGAATGAGAGAGGCGGGGGAAGCGGGAGGTTTCAGAAAATACTTGCCATTTTTCCCATGAGAAAAACCTGGGGCCGAACCTGCCAGGGATTGAACCCAGATTGCGAAGGTGGGAGGCTAGAGGTCTGACCCCTCAACCAGTGTGGACCTCCACATAGTTGTGAATATGATATCATAATCAGGCAGAATGTTGGTATCTGCTACAAAAAAACATATATTTTATCGAGAAAAAATTGTTTTTGGTTTACAGTGTACCAAAGATGCTGCTAATTTTTAAAATGAAATCCTTTAATGTCAGCAAGTTTTATGTTTTGTAACTTTTAGTATGCAGCCAGTCACACCTAATTTCAATGTAAACGAATTCCTTTCAGTACGAGTTTTAGGTTTTCACTGGGTTTATGCTACCATAACATGCAAATTTGATTTTTGATATACCATTACGAAATATAGCCTATGTAAGCTGAAAATTTTCCATACAAAGATAAGTACTCAGCAAAGTATAAAAAATTACTGTACCACTATTTCACACTAATACAAATTTAAGAATTTTTGCTCTGAACTCCTTACGAGTCAGTCTCCCTCCTACGTGTTCATTTATTGGTTTTCCTTGCATATTTTTGTTTCACGACCGAAAATTCCACGAGTAGCACAATGTAAACACAGCTACAGATCTTACCTTTTAGTAAATGTATAAGAAGTGAAACAGTATTTAACACTTGTCTTTATTTTATAACACTTAAAAATGTATCATTTTTGTTAACTTTTATAAAAAAAGGAAAGAATTATGAGTTACTAGTTCACTACTGAGAGATAAGAACAATAGCTACGTTTCCATTGTAGATTTTGTGAAATTTTTGGTCGTAAAACCAAACGAGGCAAGAAAACCCAACAACTGAACATGTAGAGGGAGATTTGACTCTTTAAGGATTCTGCCAGTCAAGTTTAGTCACAGAATTAGTTACAGAATAAATGCTGAAGATATTAATTCTCAAGTGGACAATTTTAAAGATATCTATTTCAAACAAAAGACATGCTACATTTAATTTTTTAAAGGCTCGTCATCAGTCACCATACTGATTTCTATAATTTCTTGCATGTTTCAAATTCTAATAAGAAGAAAAATGTTTAACCTGCCATTATACAGCAAATTATATTTTCTTTTAACTACAATACAGGTATCACGGTTGAACAGTTAATGTGCTCCTATATACGCACATTTATGCTGCAATCAATCAACCAATGGGCTGATTGCAGCGAAATATTAATTTAACACTTCAACCATGATACCTGTAACATAGCTCAAAGTAAATAAAATTAACTGTATAATCAAAAATTTTACAATTTTCTTATCATAATTGCATAGTAGCAGGAACTAATAACCCACTACGGTGAGTGAAGCAGAGCCTTAACAAGGTATACTGGCACATTTTGAAAATAATAGCACCGCAGAACAGGTACGGACAATGACCACGGTGGCCGAACGGTCAGACTAATTGCTTCCCACCAAGGAAATTTGGGTTTGATTACTAGTGGGGTCGGTTCCCGGATTTTCGAATGTCAGAATCGTGGCAGACAATGCCGCTGTTCGACTGGTATTCTCTAGTATCTACCATTTCCCCCTCCCCTTCATTTCGGTGGTGCTCCATACTTACCTCATGTCACTCATCCTTATAAACACTTTAGACTCCAATGTTAAGTGCTAACCAATATCTCTTATTGCTCTTTTTTATTTAATGTAAATAAGTGCCAAGTTTTGCAATGTGCTGCAAGGCAATAGTATTGAACAGAGTATTGCGATGTGAGATTTCCGAAAAAATATTAAATATGATTATTTTTCAAACTAACATCCTAATTTTTTTAAATTTTGAACAACCCACCAACTGCATTCAGTTTCCATGACCCTGGAGATTTAGAAACATAATGCATTTCATACAATTTTTATATTATGTACACAAATACACAAATACGTATATATATATATATATATATATATATATATATATATATATATACACACACACACACACACACACACACACACACACACACACACACACAAGTATATGAAACATAACGTTAAAATCTATAATTTATACACAATTAAAAGAAAATTAATTTTTGAAAAATCTCTTTCTATGGCAATATCTATTAAAAATGCAGAACACTTATTCTTTAACTTTAATCCACTGAGTGTGTTGGCTTGTTATTTAAACTGAGTAGCTGCATGGTTGGTAGGATGTGTCACTTAGATGGTGTTCTCTCATTACTAGCAAACAGACGTGACATTAGGCCTGGACATGAACAAGCGGCTAGAAGTCTGTGTCAAATGTATCGAGCACGTCAATGTAGCTCTTCCTATTCAACTTGCTGGCGAGGACTTCCTGTGGCAAGCGTGGGTGGTTGTGCTGCTCGGTGGGCTCTCCGACCAGAGAGTAACCGACCGTCGCGATACGGGCGTGGCAGGCCTTCTGATAGCTACAGCACCTCCAGAACCTGACCCACTGATTCTTGCGGTACGTGTTGTACAGGTAACCATCAAAGATGACTTGCGGCTTGTTCCTCAAGCTCAGCACAAATGCTACCACACCTGCAACAAAAAAAAAAACAAACACCATTGTTTTAGTATAAAGACAATTATTTATGTGAAGAAATGACAATGTCATTAAATATGTACAACTAAAATAACACAATATTTAGTATAAATTAAAACCTTTTTCTATGTACGTTTTAAAGATACTCTGAAATAGTTATTCATGAATATTGTTTAACGTAAATGATATGCTGGAAAACATAGCTATATAAGTCACAAGTTTTTAAAAGGTAAATTACAAAATATGTAAAAATATTTGCACATTACCTACATTTCTTAATAACCATATGTTCACTACAAGAATACCATCTAGTGTATTTTTGTCTGTTTCAAGGGGGGGAGGGGGAAACTGTTTTTGAGAAAACTACGCACATTACGTGACTCAAATCACTGTTTCTCAGTATCCTACATAAAAACTAAAACAAAGTTTTCCATGAAAAAAAAAAAAAAAAAAGATGCTATCATTGACTATGTACTCACAGCTATATTTCTAGTAATTCAAGACTATTTTCACCATTGAAAGTAAAACTTCCTGTGGTAGTATGGTGTTATAATCATTTACTACATTCAAACAGTAACTCACCTGTAAAGCTGTCTGTATTGTTAAATTAACATCAAAGAACACAAATTACACATATGTTAAATAAAATTAACACAATCACACACAAACTACATTGAATAACTAGTCTACAGCAAGATAAGTTAGATTAAAGTCATAAATTCTGTTTTAAATTACAAAATATCTAATGTGACCGTAATGTGTTGCATCATATTCTTTAGCGACATATAAAAAAATATTTACAGATGGAAAAAGAAATCAGGTATTGTTTTTAGTTTTACAATTTGTGACAATTCAATTAAAATCAAATAAAAATAACTATCCCGCATCAATTAAAAGTGAAAAACGTGCAACTGTAAAACCCTGTTAAGACGTTTGTCTTGGGACCGAAAAAAAAAAATGCTTTTTAACCAGGAAAACTTCTTAAAAGGGTTAAATTACACATATTCATGTAGACAAGGTGCAAAATTATTTAACTTAGTTAGCAGGAAATTTCTTAAATGAGGACATTCTTAAGAGGGTTTCACTGTAATTTCAAAGTGAGATATGAATTGAAAAACACTGTCTTCACTTCACAAATAACAATATTTTATAAGAAAATTATTCTGCTGCACAATATAATGAATAATCATTAATCAATCATCACACTACACTAAAAGACCAAAAGCTGTGGAACTTGTAACAAGTCACACGTTGGGCGGACAAATACTAGCACACCAGTCCACCTAGACCAATGCACTAGCTCGACGATCACCCAGCCAAAAAGACAGGGATAAAAACTGGAATATTTCTCTTCATCTGTAGTCAAGTACTCCGAAATTTACTGATAGGACTTTTGTCGGTTACGTCGCATTGTAGACCAAATTTAGAACTTTCATAGAAATTAGCCAATTTACAGAAGTTAGTCACAAAATTATATACTCCACAATGATCCGAGACTGCTGGTTTATTATACATATTTCAATTTACATAGGCACAAAATACACTATTCGTCTTACCACAGTGGATCCAGTTCTCAGAATTTGACAAGCAGAAATGCAGCATTACTATATCAGACAGATAGGCGAAACAAAAAACAGAAAATTTAGCACCCTGTGAAATATACACACACGGCGAAGAGGAACGAGTAGCCATCCTGGCTTTCAGCACCTAACGGTCTACACATACGGGCGAAAAAAAATTTGGTAGAGCTATAAAATGTCTGAAACGAAAAGTTATAGATTAGAGGCAGTGGTGCTACACGTACATGTTACATTTTCTCTCCCGGACTTAACTTCATGAGAGTCTTATGGGCCGCAGTCCCGCGCACGTCCGCTCTGGATCGCGTCACGACTTATTCTAAAATGGTGGAGGCAAAACATTCCAGAACGAAGGGCGAAGGGGTGCCACACGCTGTGCTCTCATTGGCTGGTTCTCGGTGGCGTAACCTTCGTCATTCGTTCCATTATCTAGAACCCTCTAGGGCACAATCATAAACTACGCATTAAAACAACAAACGGCACCAAAACTCCCGCAGAAAAAACTAGAACATAAAAAGAAAAACAAAGTTATTGCCTCCTACCAAGGCCACCTGGCCATAACAACAAACATTCTACCCTATCCAGAACATACAAAAAACAAAGAACTGCGTCTCTACTCTTTCTTTCTGGAACCGGGACCACTGAAATAAACATTACAATTTAAAATATTATATTATAGAACTATTCCTATTATAAAATAATTCACCAATAATAAAAAAAATCTTGTGACGCAATGCTACAAACTGAATATAGAATACAACTGGAACATTTGCACCTAAATTTTTCAACTTATGTGCAACGAACAAAACCATTTTTAAGGAACACAGTTTGAGATTTTATTGTTCTTATGTAAATTGCCAACATTTCATAAATTTGATTCACGTTCAAGAGGTAAGACTAAATTAATTCGTCACTCATATAAAATATTTTCAATGAGTTGGAAAAATTTTTTATTTGACATTTTTTAGCATTACTTCATGCCCTAACCTATTTAAAGTAGAATAGTGTATATGATTCTAATATAACTACAAATACAATAGAGACAGGCACTGGATTTTGTTACAGAATTGTGTCCAATAATTTGAAAGAGTAACCATTTAAATTAAAAAAGTCCCACAATCGCGATGAAACTACTGTACGCCAATTCAGTGACTTGTACACAGTGAGGATGTTGCTTTATGTATACATGTGTCTGCTGGCATAACATGTAGATCTTCATTGATATTACTCTAAAACATATACTAACATACCACTTACTAGGACACCACCTTAATAAATATAACTTGTGTCAGATCATAATTTAACAAGACTAATGTATATATCATCTTATCTCAGTCAGATGTGCGCTTGCTACATAATTAGTCACTGTACTTTTACATCAGAAGCCCCACACCATTTCAAGTACCCCAACGTAAGTTTAGTCATGGTAAGTATTGCTTTATTCACAGTATAAAAGTCCTCTCTAATTGTAAAACTTTTACAAAATTTGCATATGTTCCACAAAGGTCTCAAAGGAAAAAGAAAAATAAATAAAACTGGTGTTCATGTACAGTTATCAAAACATTCAAAGCAGAATCCAGTTCTGTAATCTTTTGTCTCATCCCATACATACGTACATAAAACTTTTAAGGGCACCTGACGATATTTAAACCCATAAATACAACGTATGAAGATAAATAAAAATATTTTACAAAAAAATCTTAGAGTGAATCAATGAAAAGGGTTCAAATATAAACTTTAATTAAACATGTCAGAGTTAAAATTGTTGTAACATGATTCATTTAATCATTAAAATGTATGCCATACAAAAAAAAAAAAAAAGAATTACAAAAGATTATTAGTAAAAAAATTCAAAACACATATTACTAACAACGAAAGACAAACTTGCCACATTTAAAGAGTATTTTACAATAAAAGTAAACATCAATCAACATTTTAAGATTTATATTTAATATCATTTAACTGCATTTCAAGATCACATCTATTGGAAGTCAACATGTATTAAGAATTTATTCCAGCCCCTTACAAAATGATAACTAGACAAACCACTGTATCCAGTTAAAACTTCAATGAAGTTGTAATTAAATCTTTGAAATAGGCAACAGAGAACTATGTTTCAGTGGCTGAAGACATCAGCGGTAGGGTTCTGCACGCAGACCGACTGTCTCACAGGAGGCGTTTACGAAAACGTAGAAGGTATAATCTACTCTGTAGTATTGGGCAAGTGATCGGATGTACTCAGTTGTTGGATGTTTAACAGTTTTTTCTGAGTGTATATAAATTCAAAGAGTAGTATTCTGGCAGCCTATTAAGAAAAATGCTGCAAAATCTGCACGAGCTGTATGTTTCAGTCGCCACTCTGGCAGACCAGTAATATTAGACCAGGTTAGAACAGTGCACAATATCCTTTTGTGCATATACAATATACATTTATAACATTACAATTGTGTACTAATAACCAATACTGTACAAAAATGCCAGAGCTAATATCCAAAAATTTACGTAGTAACAAGGGATTGCAAAGTAAAAATTCTCTGACACACAACAGCTACTGTTTGCATTAATCACGAGTTTACCATATGCAACTAAATTTAAAATGTTAAGATTTATATGTTTAGAATGCCATATAAATAATAATTATAATGTTTTTCCTCCATACCTCAATTACTACTTTCTCTGGCGACATTTTTACTTGATAAATTCCTCCAGACTTCTTGTCCAACAAAATACTACATTTTAACATCATATTGTTAATGAAAATGAACTCAAATGTCTTATAACATATTTTCTTTTATGTATACACAGGGGTACCTGTGTTTGTTTATTTTTTACGTGCACTTTCGTGTTTTACATCTGCTGCTGGCCATCTACCCTGCTCCTGAGCATGGAAGACCTGAGCAGATCTGGCAAACAGATCGAGTCGAACATTTACAGATCTTGCGGACCGGTAAATTACACTCGCATGAGGTTCTTGTCCAATTTTAAAGGGATGTCTACTCTAGTGAGCAGACTGAGTATGGTTTTCGTAAGCGCCAGTGGTCTATAGCTGCTGGGCCAACTTCCGCTCCACGATCATCTCCCGGTGGGACCCGTGGTTGTGGACGTTGCAAGTGACGTTGAGGCCGTAGCCGGAGGTGACGGCTCGCGCTCGGCACTTGTGGGTGAAGTTGCTTATACACTTCCAGTAGGCGCGGCCGCTCACCTGGTACGACATGCGGTACATGAAGTTGTCGTGAACCAGCAGTAGGCCACCTCGTCTGCTGCGGATAAACTCTGCCATACCTGGACAATTGCCACACAGAAAACGTTACCCCAGCTGTAACAACAGTACAACCACAACAAGTCTTGCCAACATAACTTCATGATAACTTCTTACGATGTGACACATTAAGGGCATTGGTAAATTCTCCTCATTATGTTTTTATTTTTATAATTGTACTAGACATTTTCTTTCTTTCATTATCATCATTTATTATTATGACATTTTTAATCTATCACAGTTTTTTGTATAATGGCTTGTCAAAGTTACAAAATTGCATGTCACTGTTTTATAAACAACACTAAATCCAACTGACTTACTAAACTGAAATAATTCACAGTGAATACCAAGAATAACAATGCTGTAGGTTACAAGGTCTCCTATATAAAAACATAAAATAAAATATTTTTTGTATTTAAAAAAAAAATCTGAAATGTGATATTAAAATGCAAAAAATTCAAGATTTTTTTACACATACAAAAATATATTTTTTATAAGCTATAGGAGACCTTTTAGCCTACAACTTTGTTATTCAGTGTAAATTAATTCAGTTCGGCAAGTCAGTTTGTTTTAATGTCGTACTTAAAACCATAACATACAACTGTTGATTTTGACAAGACATTATCCAAAAACCATGAAGAAAAAAAATTCTTAAAAGCTAAATTTAGTCACAAATTATGTCTAAAAAAATTATTAGGTGGAAATATAAAAATAAAAATTGTAATGGTGAAAAGTGTTGTCTACTGTGCCCTCAATATCATCCTCCGAAATATGACCAGATCTCTAACGCTTACTGTTAAAAACTGGATGTAACCATCACATTGGATTCTTTGTTTTTTGAGCATTCCTGAATGTCTTACGGAAAAATGCAGAATTTGGAGCACAGATTATTTTCCTGTTACTTAGCATTGAAATATAAACGTAACAATTGAACTCTTTTGACTCATTAGAATTGCAAAGTTAGTCAAGAAAAATTTTTACATTAATAATTTGCCTGACTACAGTAATCAGGAAGGTTATATATTAACAAAAATATTATTCTTACAACTTTACACATTTCAAAAATTCATAAAAATTTAACCGTGCTACTGATCTGTTTCAAACATTATCTAAGGAACATCTCTGGAAGTTTCTTATACACACGAGTTGAATTCTTTTGTTGCAGGCTTCAGCCGCTTGGAGGTGCTAGCGGACCAAATGGCCACTACAGCACAGCAGAAAAGTTGTTGTGTTTTTCAATTAGTCTGCTGTTCAATGCGCATTTCACACAAAATTTCATCAACAGCCACCCAGCACAGTATCAATTTATGCATGGTAAAAAAATCTTTGAAGAAAACGGGTGCATTTACAAAGGGAACTAAAGTCCTGGTTGCCAATCAGTGCCTTTGCAAAAAACTTTGAAACTGAAATGTAAAACAGCTTCATTTTTATGAATTTTCAAGTGTAAAGTTCTTTTGTGCTTACTCTGTATACAAGAATCCAAAATATAAGGTGGAGCCAAGCCTTAATATTACAGCAGTACAAGTCGCCAAGTCTCAGTGTTTTAAAACAAAGTGATATTAAAGTTATTGCACACCATAAAACCCCAGCCATGACACAGGCATTTCAGTCATAATCTTAACAATATGTAAGCCTCAGCTTCTCAGAAGATTATCTGTACACAGGGTTGCAGAGATAATGATTTTCTGGGAAATAAGGTTAGTTTTAAAGATGGATCTACAAGGAAACTATCTTGAGATAAGTTCTGAAACTTAACCAATATACCGTACATTACAATGATTTTCTGAGAAATTGCCAAAAAATAAACACGTGATTCAGTTTGCGATTCACACCAGAAATTTACAACCTTTCAATAAAGTGGTTGTTCAACACAATGTAATGCCATCAGATTTTAAATTCTTGAGAAGTTCTAAAGCACTGTAACCAGACAAGTTCAAGAACATTACCTATTTTAACAAACTGTACACCGCTTCCTATCACAGCTATTCAACGCCTTCCAGAAATCTTCTGATCTGACTGTAGGCTCGTTTGTATTTTAAACAAAACTCTCATCACATACAGTCAATACACTGTGCTCAGAATATAATTTTTTTTATTGTAGATTGAACCAAGTGATGTAGTTTGGCTGCCACAGACCAAAAAAGAATTCCTCCCAAAAACTTTATTCCTATCTTGTTATATGTGTGAAAATAATACTTACAAAGTTGCAGTATTCAAATTCCATTAAAATGAACACTACAGTTACCAACTTTTCCAGATTTTTCATAAGGGATGCTTTCTGCAACTTCACAAACATTTGACTTCCAATGAAATGATCAAGAAAAACTATTATCGGGAAAGAAGAAGGAGGAGGAGGGGGAGAAGGAAAAGAAGAAGAAGGAACTACATATTTCAATGCCTTTTGAATTTATGGAAAATTCAGTATAACACATAATATTCTCACCATTTCTGAAAATACAGGTACTATAAATAAATAAATAAATAAATAAATAAATAAATAAATAAATAAATAAATAAATATATATATATATATATATATATATATATATATATATATATATACACACACACACACACACATAAAATTTGCATGTACAAAAGTCACATTTGGTCAATTAATTTTTTTGCTTCAAATAGTAGATGTACATAATTTTGGATTTTTACAAAATATTCCTGATATGTTAACTAGTAATTCAGTGTGATTTTATATTACTTATCCAATTTTATTTCTAAAAATTTTGAATAACTTAAATATGACGTCCTGTCTAATACCCATATGGAATAATTCTTTTAGCCCCGGGATATGAGGAATTCCGTACAAAATGGGAAAGTTGGCAACCTTCAGCAATCCAAACATCAGTCAACTCACTGTATTCTGAAATCATGTAATATAAACCGGGGAACATGAAAATGGGTTTGTAATATCGTCTCTTGTCTCCCAAACCACATGAAACTTTAATGGCTCATTTGACTTAACCTGACCAACGAAGATACTGAGTCAGCATACAAATGGTGCTAAAACACACAGCAACAACTTCGGAAAAAATTCAAAATAAACACAAAATGTAGTTAAATGCAGGAACTATTAACAAAAAACTGTGAAAACATTATTTACAGAATAGTCACTAAATGAAATACTAACTAAATAATTTGCTTGTAACAGTTGTGACTTATGCTCAATTATGTGAATGTTTGTAAACAGGGTACCAATGAGAGCTTACGTAGTTTTCTACACTTCAAGGTCAAGAGCTACTGAACATAAACTATTACTTCTGGTTTATGAAAACATCAAATTGGCTGCAAATAAGACAACGTATGAATCTCAACACATGTTTAGTCTATAATTTAAGATACACTAAAATTAATTGTTTCCAAATTAAAAAAAATAATAATAAATAAAATTACATCTCTCCTGTAATTTATTTTATTACTAATTACTCAGTACTACCAAATACACTAGAATATCAGACAGAATTAAACTTCTAGCAATTTTGTAAACAGAATTTTGTTTCTTGCTGTTCACAAATTACTGGGTAGTTATATCTACAATAAATCTGTCAGACTCTAATCAATACAAGTACAATAATGACATTTCAGTACATACGGTATTTAAATTCTAAGGAATGATAGTTCTTAAAAACTAAATGTCACAGTACATATTTACTTAAATAAATTTACTATAATTATATAATAGTAAATCTATGATAATTGCAAATGTTCTACAAGAGATTCATTACCTACCTTCTTTATTTACATTTAAATGGCAGCAGACACAGCAACAGCCTGATATAGTTATATTTTTGGAGATCATTTATATTTCACTACTTTCACAATCTAAAACCACCTAGCAAATTTAAAAAACATTAAAATAGTTAATGAGTGTTAATTGCAGATATTCTACAATGACAATTTTTTGGAGATCACTGATGTTTCATAAGTATCGAAACACATTTTATATAAAACTCTACAAATTTTAACAATAATAATCTAAACACAGACAGCAATGTAAAATCAACAAAATCAAGGTACTCTGTACAAAAGCAATGAGGTATGAATACGCTGCTATATTTTTCTAACCTACAGTATATACACAGATACAGTCTAGCTTGAATGTAGGGATACACCATTCCCAGCCAAAAAGGTGTAATTTACATATAAGCTCAAGGAAAAAAGGCAGGAACAGAAGACATGTTACAGGTTGATCATGAAAGTTGCAAGCATACGTTATTTTATGACTACAACTTGGAATTCCAGAGTACAACAAAATTCATTTCCTGGAATTTCTCCAAGACAGTATGGTTGTGTCTGTCTTAACCGACATAACCAGAGAACTTGTAAATCATGCATTTTAATCACTCAAAGCATGACCCACTGTTGTATTTGCAATGTTAACTCCGCCCGTGTGGATGAAGCGGTATGCAGATCTCCTCTGCTGGATTTTGGAAGCATGGGAGAAGTGAGTGTGCTTGTCGACCCTGATCTCCATCATACCACTCTCCGTTATCACCCGGGCAGGGCACTTTAACCTGGATACATCTGCACACCTCCAATAGGTGCGGCCATTCACCGTGCGTGCTGCTGTGAAGAGGAAGTTGTTGTGGACGAGCTGGGGTTTGCCCCTGGTGCTGGTCACATAGCTGAAGCCGTCGTCGCTGAACACTTTGCCCAGTTCATCTGCAAACATTCAATATATACACCACACATCAGAGCATGCAAGTCAGTAAAATGCATTATGCTCTGTTTTGACAGGGTTTTACATCTCGTCAAGAGCGAGACAGTTACATACAACTTCAAACAAAGGCAGGAACTGGATACAGAGTTGGCTATGGCCGATGTTCAGGATCCATCCCAGCATTAGCCAATATCAATTTCAGGACTCCAAACACATTATGTGTCCAGCTAAATTTACCACATATAAATATCAGTCATTCTCATCTAATTTGATACAGATAGCCTCGAGCATACAAACTATAACATCTTAAATCACTGAAGCAATACCACTAGCATACTGTAATATTATTCTACTATAAACATCAATGCTGATAGTTTTCAAAAAGAGATGACTAATTAAAAGGAGTGCATAATGTATCCTACCGAGTCATTAAACATTTTTACTTAGAGAACACAAGAACTAATGCTTTGCAGAAAAATTCAGGCATAAAGAACAAACCAATTCTCAAAACAAATACTTCAAGAACTGTATTTTAACTGAGTTTTATTATGGCTTTTAAGTAATACTAAATCAACCTGCCAGCAACATTGAAAACCTTTGTCGCACCAGATTTCACTGTGTCTCATTTTTGTGTTGCTCTTCTGGTGTTCTAGTTGGCCAGGTCGACCTTGCATAGTTCTGCCTTCCAACCTACTAATTAGTCTCTTAAGGGCTTGGGCCCAAATTTTGTACATTTCTAATGATGATTATTTTTTAAAGCACAAACGGGAGCCGATATCGTAAAACAGTTTTGCAACTTTGTTATAACTGGTTTTAACTGCATACTCTGATTTTACCGAGACAAAATAGAGCATGATGATAGGTAACTAGCTAATTAACGAAATTTACATTTAATTAATACACTAGCTAAAATATGTGTAACGTTTGTCTCGAAAACTTACATTACATAGTAAAACCAATTTGCATCAAAGTTACGGAGCAATTTTATGTTATTGGCACTTGTCTGGATTTAGAAAAATAAATCTCTCAGAAACTGAGAGAGTCAAGAGGTTGAACCCCACGAGCCTCCTCCCGGTTGGTGGGTTACTAGGTGGGCGGCATAGTAGCTGAACTAAAAGCACGTCACCCTGCATCAGTGACCTATTCAGCTAACAGAGTTGTAGGTGGAGTGGTGAATGGATTACTACTTTTCACCCTGTCTCTTCACTGGAAGATATATAAGGGTGTGGGCTCACTAACTTCAAGGTTTCTTCAACTCTAAAATATTCAATACAGAACTGTACAGCCTATCCAATTCTGTCAGAAATACCATAATTTTGATAGAATTAAATTTTTCATTCTGATATGCAAAAGACCTAGGATTAACACCTACGCAAATAAGACACTCTGATAACCAAGTTACCATACATAATATTTTCCTTTCTACTGTCACTGAAAATTTCTCACAAATAACTCTGAGGTAAATTCTCACAGCACAATGTTACCCCATGGTGACACACATAGTCAAAGTTGAATAATATATTGGGGGGGGGGGGGGA
>PNEQ01067164.1:13976-57585 GCA_003012365.1 Medauroidea extradentata | reverse complement strand
AATAAATAAGTAAAAATTCAGATTTTTCTTAAAATTGAAGAAAACATGAAATAATATTTATTCTACAGATTGTTTCGAATCTTCAATAAAGTGAAGTTTGGCATACACATTTCTCTTTTAGGCATTTAAAAATCACTGGTTCCAACTATACACAAACATAAAGTACTAGTTACTGTACAAAATATTACTGCATAAGTACATACGGTAATGTACAATACAGTACAACAGCTGCACCAACTTGCAAATGTTGCCTAGTAAATATAAAAAATTAATTACCAAGTAATATAATATACAAATTTTTAAAATAAATAAAAAGCACATCAGGTACTTAGGTAATAATTTTTAATTTAAAAATAATACATCTGAGAAGAAAAACAAACAAATAACAATAAATTTAGAATATATGTAACAATAATTTACTCTTCAACAAATTAACGAGGGACTTAAAACATTCAAGGTACTTTTAAGAAAAACAAATGATGTGGAATTCTTGAAAAATACATATACATATGTATATACCTTTAGTTGTGACTATTTAACAGAATATTTTTTTAATACAACTATACGTATACAAGTGTTCACGCAAGGATTTTCACGTGCCCTAGCCACAGCTTATAATTACTTCAATACAGAACAAACATTTTGTTAAGGAACACAAAACATCTAAATGTTGATATCATATACTATTCAGTAGTTTTTAAACATAATTATCACAAACAAATGTTCTATGATTTTATTGATTGTAATTAACCTGCAAAGTGATACTAAATGCATATTTGACAAAAGGACTCTTATATTGACATACAAAATGTCACAGGTTTAAAATTAATATAACTGTCATGAAAAAGCCAACACTCTGTGATCGAGAAAATCTGTCCACACGTCTGACCAAACCTACTAAACTCCAACAAATTACTATTTATAAATGCCTAACGTCTGGCCTGGGGTACCAGGAGAGCCGCAAGTTCACGAACACTGGAACTGAGAGGTTTTCGAGACTTCAAGCATTGAGTTGATCATGCTGGTGTACATCTTTCTGTGGATGATGCTGGTGTGAGGGTCGTGGTTATGGGCAGAGCCAGACACGGACACCCTGTCCCCCACTGTGATGGCACGTGCCCGACACCCCAGGTTCCTGTAGTTGACGCAGATCCAGAACTTCTTATGGCAGTGGGAGCTGTTGATCCGGTACAGGTAGTTCCTGTGCACCAGCTGCGGCTTCCTCATCGGGCTCTCAATAAAGTGGGCCACGTCGTCTGGAACAGACGATTACTGGCGGTCAGCATCCAGCAGGAAGACAATATCTTTCAATATAACGCCCATGTGTATTCAGACAGCAAACACAACTTGGTTTTGGAAAAGGAACAAGAACCGTTCAAAAAACATACATCAGAAAATTGTAACTACTACTTTAACAAACAGATACTTAATATAACTATGCGTGAAATATTACACACAGAAAATAATAATTTATGTTTAGCAACCATACATCCACTTTCCTTTATTATAATTAAATAGTGCTATGTGAAATGCGAGATCCTAACCCTGAGACAAATATGTGTTTCTTTGGCATAGTTAGCATTAAGTGTTCAGTATTCAAATGACTCGTCTAAATTTGTAATTTTAAAAGAACTGTTGGAAAACCCCATTGATAAACCCTTAGTGATCTCCTTTACCCCTCTCTGAAAGGTGTGACCATGTACTTCCACTAGGCAATTACCTACAAAAATTGCTCACTTTCTGAATCTTATATTAACACAAAATAATTTTTCATGAAATGAAACAATAATAAACTGTACTGTACACAAGTATTATTTATTTAATACTTAATTTACAGTAGTTACCATAAAATACAGCACTAAATCTAAGTTTGAAATTTGTAGTGAACACTGACAAAAATCACAATTACATAGGCTTACACTTGGATAAAAATTACACAAATATTAAAAATACACAATTATAAATGCTATTATGAAATATCCACTTTAGGTTTGAAAGTTAAGATTAAGATTTTACTTGAATCTGTTGCACATACAAAGCACAAGCACATTAAAGTCAAAACTGCCTAACTAAAGTTGCTCTTGAACGACAGTGACTATACACTGATGTTGTGCTAACTCATTACATTCCATGCTGGAAACTGGTCACAAACAATCACTAGTTCAGACTCCTCACACAACACATGTTATAAATAACATTCTGAAAAATCAATGGCCCCATTTAATTTTACTACACGAAACACAGTTACACAATGGTACAACATTTATAATATGATTTAGTTTTAGCTTTCAATTAAAATGCAAAAAAGGTAGACTGATAAATATTTACTTACCTTAAAACAAACAGCTTCCACTGGTCAAACCAAGTAAAACTCTTGCAACAGAAACGTTGTAGTCAGCAAAATTAACTCAGTACACACCCACACACACATGCTAACAGTAATGTGTCTGAACTGTTCAAAATTCTGCATAATTCTCACAACTAAAAATGTTGATTGCAAACGAAGGGGAAATGGGGCAAAGTAGAGTATTCTGTCAGTTCTTGTACTTCAGAACAGGGAAGTAACTAAGCGTAATGTGTGGCTACAGCCTAGCAACGTCTATACAAAAACTAATGTCCTAACATTAACTTATTGTTAAAGAACACTGATGAACATATTGAATGGTAAGTCAGCAGACTAATAAACATATATCTTTAAAACTTATACCACTATTCTAAAACTATTCAGTCACAATCATAAGTATATATTTTCTAACAAGCAGAACACAATACTAACATTTGGAATTGATTTTTAATTCATTTAATTGAAATTACCTACACACAAATATATAAACTTCAACAGTTTAATAAAACCCATCACATGCAAGGATAAACAAAAAGTTATTGAGTAATTGAAACACAAAAGTAATTCTTGTGTACTATTTTGGGAGTCTCCCAGATTGTTCAAGAATGCTATATATAGAAGCCATTGACTATGTGAAATATTACTTTATAAAGTATTACCTGTTTAAAATGACTATGGTAGAAAAATTCACTTTTTACCAATAAGTTGAAGTAGTCAAATGCTCATAGTCAAAGGTGTAAATAATATGGAAAGGTTGGGAGTAAGATCAGTTCCTTGTCCACATAACTCCAAAGAGTTGTTAAGAACAAAAATATCTCTGACCACTTAGCTCATTCTGCAATGACAAGCAGGACAGCACCATTTTATGAAATGTTTCATGTTTGCACACTGAGTGGCACTACACATCGCCAAACACTTCTACATATCACTATAGCCTCCCACACGACACAACTGTTTGTTTGCTTCTGAGAATAGGGGTAAAAGTGGAGAATTATTAAAATAAAACAGTACAAAACTATTTTGAAAGACTTCCATTAATGTTCAAAAGAATGTGAAATACTTGCAAGAACCACTTCATTCACGTAACTTACATGACATTTTTCATGAGTTTCCGCTCTTTGTATAGAGTTTTGCTCGTTTCAATGAATCTTGTAGGGAAGGGGGAGGGGGTTGGGCTACCTACACCACAGTTTCACCACTGTGTTTCCAGGAAGTAGAGAAGCAAATACTTGAAGGGATAAACGGCAAAGTACCATGTTTAGTGACAAGGACAGAGTAAGACAAATTTGACTACTAACTTTCAGAGTTTGAAACTAAATTAAAACACAATTAATTTAATTTTGGAACATATACATACTTTTAATGCCTACAAATGTACATAATAAACTCATCTAAACTGCTATGCTTGTTTATTTGTATATACTATTAACTGCACATTTGGTTAGCTAATAATCTTGCAGTAATACAGCATAAATAAGTTACAGTACTTACAGCATAATTGTGCTGTTTGACCTCTGTTATGATTACGACACCATCACATTATAATACAGAATTTAAAAATCCATTGTTTTCTTATCCACATTTAACTTATAAAATATTTAGCACTTCTACAAATGTATAACCATTTAGCATTAAAAACAGAAAAATAATTTACAAACTATGCATCTAAACTGCTGAACTTCTTTGTTTACAAGAAATTTTAATAGACAATAAGTAAAGCACAGACATCATAAACTTGGTCAACATGTACAAAAAATGCAGTACAATGTTCACACACGGTAATATTAAAAATAACCAGAACATTCCTAGGAAAATGCTATAAAATACTTTTAACTATTTACACAACAAAGGAGACTAGCGTGGATTTATAAACATTAAAATCATTCACCACGTAACAAGCCATAGTCTTTTATTTAGAAAAAACACACACAACAGACATTTTTCAAGTAACAAACATTTTACAGAATAAACATTTGACATGTGACACCCCAAATTATAAATTCAGAGAAAACGGTCAACATAAGGTCACCGCCTCCTATGAGATTCAAATGTGTTGTACTATACAATAAATTACACTTTTTAACTAAACTATTCCACAAGTACCCATAGTACAATGTACGAAACGAAAACACATATCAGACAATGTTGGAATGCCATTGTTACGAATCCATGTTCATTAAACGTACATTCAGAAGCCTTCCAACATAGCTAGCTTTTATACTTCAAGAATGTATTAATAAGATGTATATAAAACTAAGAAATGTGTATTGGACTTTGCCACAGACTGTCCACCAATAAAATTATATGGCAACCTCTTTAAGTCCCTGGTAAAACTGGATTGGCTGAAATCTCGTATGTTAGATAAACTCTTGGATCATTGTGGCGATGCAGCATTTGACATGTGCTTCAAGGTCATCTAATAGCTTTGTCACTTCTGAGCGTCTAACAAGCAGGTAGGTAGCGCCCTTAAGAACGTTCCAGTGACAAAAATGCATCATTTTATATTTGTACGACATAGTGTTAGTTTTGTCAATATTACTTCTGATTACCTTTTCCATTTGTGTAAATTTTTTAGCTCTCAAAGTTTTTTTCCCATAGCATAACTTCAAAGTCAAAATTTGCATGTTAAGGGCGTGGTCTACCACAATTTTCATCACCATTATTTTATTATTTATTTGTACCAGATATTTTTTTAATATTTTAGACACAAAATGTGACTAAATTTGGCTTTTACGAAATTTTTTATCTCTTATAGTTTTCGCGTAATGGCTTGTTAAGGTCATATTTTGCATGTTTCCGTTTTATCGACTACACTAAAACCAACTGTTATAGTAAACTCAAAAAAATCACAGTGGATAAATACATTGCGGGCTACAATGACATGCTCATAAAATTATAGAACCAATAAACATTATTTGTATTTTTAAAAAATTATTGAATTTTTAAAATTTTTATTTTCAGCTTCAGCATTTTTTTTTTTAAATTCAAATAATTTTAATTCTTTAATTTTATGAGCATGTCATTGTAGCCTGCAATGTCTTTATCCACTGTGATTTTTTTGAGATTGGTATATTAGTTGGTTTTAGTGTGGTCGTTAAAATGGAAACACGCAAAATATGACTTTAGCGAAAACTATGAGAGATAAAAAAAATTTCATAGGAGCCAAATTTTGTCACATTTTATGTCTAAAGTAAGAAAAAAATATCCGGTACAAATAAAAAATGGTGATGAAAATTGCGGTAGACCGCGCCCTTAAAGGAACATACGAATACTGTAACAAAACCAACTGACTTACTCGTATAAAATAATTAATTATTTTTTATATTATGGGCCTTATGCTGAAAAATATAAAAACACTACGAAACTACTTTGTATTTTTAAAAAGATCTGAAAATTATGGAAATTTTCTTCATTTACTACAATTTTTAGAAAACATAAAGTCATTTTGCAATGCATTTTGAAATAATTTAGCATTTGGTCCATAATATCTAGTTTAAGTGTTAATTATTTAATTTGAGTGAGTCAGTTGGATTTTGTTATTTTTATGTTCCCGGAACATGCAAATTTCGACTTCGACATACTGTTATGGGAAAACTACGAGAGCTAAAAAATGTTCACCTGTCAAACATCTACAGTGGAACCCATTTTTTGCACTTCTCAAGAGACCTGGAAAAATTTTTGTCTAGTGCAGGAAAGTGTAAAAAGGGGGAAGTTTCAAATGTAAAAGGAGCAAATGGGACCACAAGAAGCATTGTATTCGAGTAAAGTGAGGGAAAATGTAAAAAACCACGGGTGTAAAAAAAGGGTTCTACGTACATAAAACAACTTATTTAAGCTATCAACATTACTTCATACCTATTTATATTTTCTGTCAGTTTGCATCCTTTTGCTGCTTGTCAATATAAACATTGTCACATGCTTTCATTTAATGTATATTTATACAATGATTTCATCTATATTCCATTACTAATAAAATTGTCAAACACTACTTAAATTGACTCATGAAATACTTAATTATAAATAACAGCCATTATTAATAATAAGTTGTTACAAATACATGTGAGGCAATTAGGCCATCATAGCTATTTTAAACTTGTTGAAAATTAAGGTTGGCCAACAGTACAATCTAACAACCATGCTGAGAATACTAGGTGAACAGTAAAATCTTGCTGCATCTACCAGGAGAAAGAAACAATTCCAGTATCATTATCTACTCATAGCTTCATTCATACTCAAATTTACTGTATACAATATTTTTGTAGACGTTTGAACTATAGAACACATGAATTTGCAGATAAATAAAAATATAAATAACAAGCCATAAGGCTTTCTGCTGAGATGGTCAGTTTAATTTTGCTGTGAAAAGAATAAAAAATTTGTTGGAATAAAATATTATATAATAATTAAAATACACAGAAACTGATTTCAACTGATAGTGACTCAGGATTGTTGCATTTTAATTAGAAAAACTAATTTCCATAATTTGGTACCAATTGTACGGACAGTGAGGCAGTAATGAGCAGTGATTTTTTTCAGAGGTTGCTTCAAAAGGTGTTCAGTTTATTTAGAACTAGCTGTATAAACATGTGCATGCATGTGAGCATGCGCACACACACACACACACACACACAGACCTACTTGAGGTGTGAATTATTTAATTTCATTATGTTCATTGGCTTTTGCAGTGGATAAGAATGGAAAACATGCAAAATTTGACTTTGCAATGCAGTTATGGTAAAAATGGCTGAGGTAATTTTTTATGTAAGAGGAGAATGTACTCCCAAGAAATGTCTACAAAACTAACACTATTTCACACAAATATAAAATTACAATTTTTCCTCACTTGAACAACCTTAATATAGTTTTAGTAGGTTATATCAGGACAGATTATTTTCTCTGCAAGAGCTATTACTACTCAATCAACCAACAGGGACAAATACAATTGACATTTCTACTAATATACTGATTTAATATATACAAAACTTCCTAGCTGAACTTATATTGATCCTTTACATGGATCAATTTTCAACAGCTGAGTAAGAAAAGATAAGGAGTAATGTGTTGACTAGTATACTTAATTCCGCTTTTTTTCTTCTGCTTTTCTTGGGTCACACTTAAGTTTCTGAGATTACATAGCACTGCAATGGCGTATGTCCACAATATTGTAGTACATAATTTACCCCCACTGCAAGAAATTTTCAAAGACATTACCACAGTTATGTGAAGTGCGGACCATGACTATGAGGCTGCTCTGTCCGTCGTAATATCTTACCACCTTCCGTGACGATGCGGGCGCGGCACCATCCCTTGTCGTACTCGACACACTTCCAGTACACTCTATCGCTTTTCACCAAGTTAATGCGGTACACAAAGTTGTTGAAGACGAGCTGCCGCCGCCCACGGTTATTTGTGAGGATATTGAAGTTATCTGCAACAAAATTAAGTAGTTAGCTACTGTGCCACTAAGCATCAACATTCTGTCGGTACGTACACAGTAGTTTGATTATGTTAGGTGATTCTCATAGAAGCATCAGACAATATGCACTCAATAACACCCTTAGAAAAGTGTCTGTGCACTCTCTACCATTCAGAAACATGCAAGAACTCATAATTCAGTAGTTATAGACCACTAGCACCAAAATATATTCTCTAAGATGACGCAAAGGGCAAAAGAATAAGCAATGAATGGTGTTAGTCACTATTATCTTTAGAAAACAAAATTGTTTTAAAGAGGTTATGGTACATAAATGAACACACATTATATTAAATTGAAAGGGTTTTGGAAGTCAATATGGAAAAAAAAAAATTGAAAAACTAATGGCTAACTTTGCGAGCATACACTTTGCCAGAGCAATGGATCATAGTGAAACGTTAGTGACGTCGAATTCAAGTATTTCGGATTCCAGTGGAAAAGCAAAATGTATGCTCAAAAGTTAGCACATAGAACTGTCTAAGATTCTCCTTCCATGTCTTTTCCAAACAGGAACAAATGTTTTTAGCCTAAGTTTATGCAACATGTCTCTTGAATTATTTACTGTTCTTAAAAAAGTGGGTTTCCAGGGTTCCGTCCAACGGACTTGATGGCAGGTGAAGGCAGGTGCCTTCCTTAGTAAAGGTTTGCGAGCGCAAACAATCCATTTGACAGGGATTCCAGCAACCTTTATTTTATGACTATACAGTAGTTATAGTTAAAACAGAATGGATGTCACACTTCACAAAATTATTTTTCCCGTGCAGAACAAAAACTACAGTAAAACCCCTCTATTATGACCACCTCTCTATAACGACCCTATTCTCAGGAACAGAGAAGGGTCGTAATAGAAGTTTTAATGTATTTATTACATCACTTTTCTATTACAACTCTATTCTCGGGAATAGTGAGAGGTTGTAATAGAGAGGTTCATCTGTATTCAAACTGTCTTACTACCTATGATTTGCCAAAAACACGTTACTCCACTGACGGGTCACAGTCTCTCAAAGCTATCTGAAGCCCTACTATATGTTTTTTTCCACCCATATTGCTGCTATGGTCATAACTGACTAGGATAAAATTCACATGCAATATGAGACTGTAAGCATTTTATTAACAAGTGATGTGTCGAAACAAAATAAACAAATTTAAGTTGTTACTCAATTACAACATAACTGTTTTACTAGCAAATAGATAGAAACAGTCATACTCTTTATCGTTCACTATAAAAATTGCAATCAGGATTTATATTAAAATGATATTGCTAATACGGAGATGGTATAAATTAGAGCTGATTTAAAAATAGCATGCCTTATTATGAACTCGCTTAATGGAAAATTCACTATTATTTTCTTACAACTAACATCAATCTTAAAAACACCCTGCGACTGCATTATAGCTATATACATAAAGAAATAATGTCAATGGGACAATGCCTTAAAAATCTAAATTAGCTGAAAACGGGGAATACATTTTAACCAAAGTAAAACTTACGTCACACTATCTGTTGCCACTAATGACACGACTTTGACACTACAGTGGAACCTCTAGCCACTGTTTCTAAGGGGAATGACAAAAAATGTTAATAAATGCAGGCATTCAAAGGACGTCGTCTTGAAATGCAGGTAAATAAGAAATGGGACCGCAGAAAGTGTTCCATAGATGCAGACATTCAATAAATCTGAGTTAGATAGAAAGAGGTTCCACTGTATAACGAGTTTTACTCTGTTTGGTTTCAATACCTTACATGCACATCGACAGCTCTGCTTCCTAGTTACTGGCCGCATGTCTTTATTCAGAAATGTCTCTCATTTAACCACACCAATCAAAGTAAGGTTACTGTAACACCTTAAATCTGTGATTTGCCAGTGGATCCCCAAGACAAGTGACAGTTAAAACATCCAATCACAGACCACGAAGCACAGCTGAGGTGTGCATGAAGGTATTCAAGCCAAATGGTGCAAAAAATCTTTTCACCGCTAAATCACGGCTCTAATTATCCACACACACACACACATACACACAAAATTTTGAGGTGCTATCGAAAATATTGAGAAATTATTGTTGAGAAAGCACTAGCATATTTAATGTAACCAAAATACAGCAAAACATTTGCAAAAATATTTGTACAGTACCAAGATAAAAATATTTAAATTAATTTCATTAGAAACTGAAACATTTTACTGTTGAGGAATATTTTGTTTTTATTACTTGATTAGTTAAAATGACAGTACTCACCTACCAGTTATTAATAAGTTAATTACACACTTTTAACACATTGTCTCAATTTGAGCAAATTTTACTTTTAAGGCAGTGTATGTATTAAATACTGTTATCATTTAGTTACGTACAACTGCAGGGAGGTGGTGATTAAAATATACATTGGTTTAAAACATTAAAATAAATAACTACTATGAAAGTCCACCTTAAGCTAGATCCCTGGTATAAGTATTCTCATTCTATAGAGCTCTTAAAGCGATAAAAATACGACAACACGTTGGACTAACACTCAGGTGGGCTTGGGTTCAATCCCCTGCTCTGGCCATCGTAATTTCAGTTTTTCATGGTTTTCAGAAATCACTCCAGGCAAATGCTGACATGATAATTTACAAAAGGTCAAGACAGATTTCTCCCCATCTACTGTTGATCCAAATCATTTGTTCCATCTCTAATGACCTGGCTGCTGATTAAGATTATTCTACCTACCTACTTAAGATCCCCAAAAATGCTAGTCTATAGAAACTCATACTGTTCTTAAGTTTCCTTTCTGTGAAATATTGATTCCTTATATCCCATCAATAATGATATGACAGGTTTATACAGTAAGATGCACATTGAAGTCGCATTGCTTAAAGACATTTCTATTTTGTGTCGCTCGTACTTTGCAAATAAAGTTAACTAGTACCTCGTTCTGCTCTTTTTTTCATCCTATTGTCCTGCTTCTGTTTGGCAAGTGAGATGGCAAAAGGGGTGAAACTCAATAATGTATTATAAAAATAACATGTAATGATAAAAAAATCTGTCCTGGTACCTTGCTACCATATATCTCATGCACTTCAAAGTTACATGAGTCAAGTTGTAAGGATGCATTGAGAACTTTGTGCATGATACTGCTGTAGAATGTCAGAAACAGCATAAATACTCACCAGTTGTTCAGAAAACATACTAAATTTAGTGCTAAGGTAAGTAAGTATGTAGGTCTTGTCTTCTTGTCAATAGCGCGGTAATTACGAGACCAAAACATAGTCTCAGATTGACAGGGAATAGGGAAGGAATCGGTAATAGCCTGTAATAAGAAACAATACTGAATTTTCATGGAGTGATTTTGGAAAACCACAGAAAAACAAAAAACATGGTTGCAGGAACAGGAATTGATCATAGGTCTTTTATAACTTTAGTCCTATTTCCAATAACCAATAAACCAACCAGATACGACTCCATCCCGGAAGCCAAGACAACCAACTGAAAATCTGCTATAGCCTATAATTCTGGGAGTTCCTTTAAATGTGCACACAAAAAGGTACTGAGTCTAATCAGTCTATTACCTACAGTGAAATCTCGTTATAAAGAGTATGGTTTATAACATTATCTGTCCTATAACAACAGCTTTACAATGCACCATCTCTCCATAATACATGTAAAATTATTTGGATATAACAACAATCCGCTATTAAGACAGTTTTTGTTGCCATTTACAGTTGTTGTTATAGTGAGATTCCACTGTATTTGATAGCAATCAACACACACTCCTGCTACAGTAAACAAGATTGTTTTTAAAGGGAAAATCACAATTAAACCACAACAGTTTCATATAATACTTTAATTTCATAACCTGACATAGATATTAAAAAATTTAAAACACCTGAAACATAACTATAATTTCTACAAATCTCTAAACACATTTACAAAATAACCTTCGCATAAAAAAAATAAATACCGTAAATAAACACTATTGTAGGTTTTCCAACAAGAATAAAATTTTAAAGACCTTCAAAATTTTTGATCTCCAGTGCTTACAGCACAACATACACAGATTACAAAACCGATAAAGCCAATTACGTACACACCTTCAAAACTCAACATTCACATTTAACTGTACATAAATTATAATAATACATAATATATGTGACTTTGAAGGGGGGAAAAAAACAGTCAGTGATAAGTGCACATTTAAGCATGTAATATTTTTTGTACCCATATTGGCTATATATGACACATACATAAAATGTTTGCACACTACAACTGCTATAGACAAAAGCAATAATGTAGATGTGAAACTCACACCAATATAACAGTTCATTGGCTCAATATTACACTAACATTAAGTGAAAATACACTAAGAGCAGGTCACTAACCAGTAACCATTCCTATTACAAAACAGAAAAAAATCAACAATCATCAGTTACATAAATTGTTTCAAAAATAAATTACCTATAAAAGTTATCAATTTACAGCCTATAAACTATTTTAAGTGAACAATTAGGTGCAGAAATAAAACATAAAAATCTTGTCAAATATTTCCTCTGAATTGGTAATGCAAGACATAAAAGAAATAATGCAAAAATATTTAACATAAATAATTTTGGGGACATTAATCGATAATATTATTCCAACATCTAAGCAAAATAATACTGTACTCATTACAAATGTACATCTATTTATGAAAAGACAATTTGTCAGTATAGGGAGACGAAAATGTAGACCTAGGAACAGAGGGAACAGAAATTACAAAAAAGACATACAGGAAGACAAAATTAACAAACAGGGATTAAAACAAGATGGTCTGAACGCAACTTTTAATATATATAAACAAAAAAAAAAAAAGAGAGAGAGAGAGAGAGAGAGAGAGAGAGAGAGGTGTTGGAAACAGAGACAAAGGATAAGAACTTGAACACATGCGCACGCGCACACACACACGCACCCACACGCACATGTGCCCACGTGCGCACACACGCACATGCATGTGCACATGCATGCACACACATGCACACACACGCACATGCATGCACACACATGCACACATGCACACACACATACACGTCCACACAAATGTTGTTTCTGAAGCTTTCATTTTATAAGGTAAGCAAACTGAAAATAAAATTCTGACTTTTATACAATGAAGCAGACTGGCTGCCATATAATACAGATGAAAATTTAAAAAGTTGGATCAAAACATATTTATTTGAGACTGCAAATGCTTCATGTTAAATGGAAAAAAAAAAAAAAAAATCAAACTGAGAAAAATATTTCTAAAGTACCCATTCGTTATCAGAAGTGTTCTATCCATAAACTTTTTTTTTTTTCATATGTTAAATTGTTTAGATGCATAAATTTACATAATGGAATATCTTCAGATTAATAGATGAAGAATAAATATCTAAAAACTTAAGTCACACTTGAAACACTAACAGGTATAGGATACATACTAAATGCTACCTAATACTGTATAAAATTTATCCAAAGATCCCAAAACATTTCCATTAAAATGTACCTGTCAATCTTCCCAATTACAGAACAGCCAAGACCTACGAGAAACATTTAATTTATGTTGAAAATACGGCACATAGATAAGGATAACAGTCGTAATATCTGCTTGCTCTTAGCATCGCCAACCTTCGATCACATGTTGCAAAGCACTGAGGAAATGTATCCGATCCGTGTGTGGGGTATGGTTGTGGTACACCTGGTTTGCTACAACTCTGGAATCAATAGTGACAATTCGTGACCGGCAGCAAATCCCCTTATCGTAGTCGATGCACTTCCAGTACACCCGGGTGCCCTTCTTCATGTGGACACAGTACAGGTAGCCGTTCACGGCCAGCTGGGGTCGCCCAGATTTGTTCAACAACACTTTTGCCTGGACTGCAACATAAAGAAGATGATGAACTGCAGTCAAAGTTTGTTGTGAAACAGATTCACAACAGCAATTGTCATACATTTTTAAGCTTGATATCAAACAGAGAAGAGATTTAAATTATGTGTATACAGTACTGTATTATCTCAAATTAAAAACTGATAAAAGTGACTAAAGGTAATAATGCAAGGCAGAAGTCAAAGTGAGCACAACTACTAACTATGTAAATTTTTAAAATTTATTTGGTGGTTAGTTATGACATGCATGTGATTAAAAAATGGAACTAAATATAATGTAAGTAAAGGAAATTATATAAAAGTTATCAAATATAGCTTGTGAAAGCTTACATTCAGCCACACAAAGACAGAGTTGACTCCTAAAAGACAATGTAATTTGGGGAAAAAATCAGTAAAATTTGTTTTCTGAAACATGTAAGATATGTGTGTATAATGCTGTTTAGTTAAAAAAAGTTAAGCCGTACAAACTTTATTGTCCACATGTTGGTAGAAATCTATGTTTAAAACTATTAAATTTCTCACTATGGTTCTCTAAGTCTTAGCCCTCATCGGCTCTAAAGACCTTGTTGTTAAAGAGGCGTACAACCCTCTCCGTCTTAGGTTGACATCACGAATGTCAGTGGAAGAATATGTTGCCTGTAAGGTTTAAGCACTACACATCCATTAGGATGAACTCAGTACCAAGCAGCGCCAGAAGCTTTATTAATAAAAGACTACAATTACAAACTGCGGGCTTCAAGTTTCAGACACTCAAATGTGCCTTAACAGCTCAAACTATGAAAGAGTCCATATTTACGCCAATCCACCCATGGCTAACTCACAACACGTGTCACCTTTCTCTCTCACAGTAGCACCATGATGCTGAATCCAGAAACAGAATGTTGGCCTGATTGTGTCTTCCTAGACAGTGGTGTAACGCGGGTCCTGGGTGCCCTTGTTGGTGTTGACGATGTCGGTGACCCTTCAATATGTTATTGGACGCCAACTGGTACGATGACTCGCTCTGTGGCGTGGCTAATACTCCATCGCACGGCCAACTCACAAAAACCTTTATACATAGTTGGATCTCTGGATGTTGTTAAAACATTGCCCGACAGCTTGCCCAACTTAAGGCTTTGTTTGCAGGCATGTTACTCTCATAATATCTCTCGATTCATGAGATTAAGTTGACATCATCATCTGACGCTACTCTGATGGTGAGCCAGCCAATGTTTTTGGTAGCGAGGGTCATAGAAGGTCTTGCAGCATTATGGCCCTGCGCCAGTGTTCTATTTTGAATGATTGCGGTACATTGTGTCGACCGAAGCACTGACTCAATATTCTGCAACAGCATTTTCTGACGAGGCACTTTCATATACTTTGTAGAATAACGAACTAAATAAAACATTATTTACTCTCCATAAATATTCCTTTTCATCACACTTATTCATTTCACAAGAGAAGTTGAAGCCGTGTAAAAATTGCCTACAATTTTTTTTTAAGTGAAATATTACACTGTGGTGCCTCTGCCCCCAAGTTTGCACCTACAGGAATAACAGTCACGGCATAAAACTTAGGCTTGAGTTTGCTTACTGTCCTATCACCTCAGTAGCTCTCTATGGCAGTAAGCAATCCCTACTGCCAGCAACCAACATGCATTACAAGTTCACATGCTCTTTGACTGACATAGGAATAGTCATGTGGTTTTGTTACATCTGTCGGCGTATAACACGTTACATGCACAGTTAGCTACTAGACCGTATTGTTGACTAACAGTCTAGTTCCTACAGGACTTCAGGGCTCTGTTTGTTTAATTTAACCGCAGACTGTATAATATGTTACATCTTTTGGAACTTGGTAGGTGCTCTCACTTTAGGTATTAATGCATTTCTGAGAGATCTAACATTGCCTACTCAAATAAAACTTTTACTGACCCCTATTCACTCATACAGTACGTTAGTATAACCTATAAGCATTGCCACAACAGAACTATACAAACAATACACGTTAGCGTATTCCAATGACTGCACTCACTGAACTCGGTGCGCACTGGGCTAGTGCCACATGTTCCAGACCCCACCCGCACTCGCCGAGTGCAATCATTTTTCGTGTTCCAATGGTGACTTGCACTCGCTGGGTGCGCACCGCGGGAAGTTTTATTGCACTGGCCCTAGAGACAGTGCGGTTGTCCGAGTGCAAGTATGGTGACGGCCTGTGACATGTAAACAATATGTAAATCATTATTATGGTGTTATTTCTGAAATTAATTGACACTCCGGAATTTCAATAACACAATATGATTAATAAATAGTGAAAATACAGTTGTTATCTTGATAATAACGTTTGATATTACATTGAGGATAAGGTTAGTAACGACGAGTGGTTCGTGAGTATTTAACTACTTTTAGTTCTTGGCCAAAAAAGAGAAATTTGTGAAAGAATAACTTCGCAAACGTCACGGATCTGCATTTCCACTTTTTAATAATGTCTGGGTATGATAAATTTTATGTTCAAAATCATTTGTTGTCACAAATGTTTTGCACTGAAAGTGCGGTATATTCCAGTTGTTAGGGCATAACCAATACAAACTCTTTGCGGACAATCACGTGACAGCCGCACTTTTTCAGTTTAAGGTGCGCACCGAGTGCGCACTCAGTGTAATCCATTGGAATACGCCATTAAATTCCACACATTACAAACTAAACAAGTTAGCGCAGTCATAAGTCACTGGACTTGCATTCAGAAGGATCTGGGATGAAGTCCTGATCTGGCCATACTGATTTAGGTTTTCTATAGTTATCCGAAATAACTCCAGGTGAACGATGAGATGGTTTGGAACTAAATGCCATGGCATTTTCCTCCTCTGTGTCTCGTCTGTCCGAATCATTGGTTCTATCTCTAATGGCGTTGCTGTTGATGAGACAATACGCCCAACTACTTACCTACCTGCCACCCCATGTAAGTGTTCCCAACACATGCCCCTAAAGGCAATTTTGAAAGCTCACGAGGCGGAATTGGGGAAGTTTTCTCTGTCACGTAAACAGGTTTTGTTAATCACCATTATCTTGATGAACACCGCTAACGCTGTTTGGGGTATTAAGAAGGTATAAATTTAAAAAAAGCAACAACAACATCAACAACAACCACCCTACAACTTCACTCAGGTTCCGTTTTGAACTCCTTAAACTGAAATTTTGGCTAACTTATTCTACCCTCATGTGCGTTTGAAAATGTGTTAGGACCACTAGGGCGCTACCATACATCACACCAACTAAATAACCCGTCTAAAAGCTTACTTGTTTTGGTTACCATAAAAGTAATTTAGAAGAAAATTATTGTGCTATAAAGTTTCACAAATTTAACAAAATCTTTTATGCAGTGAAGGCCTACAAGCCAACAAGCAAAAAGTGTACGACAGCTGTGTGCATAAAACACCCAGTGTTATGTTTTTTTTTTTTTTTCTGAACTGGTGCACAGTTAAGTCTGTCATTGCTTAAATTATGGAAATTTAAGCAGTGACCCAAACATTTCATTGCTGGAAAATCTGAAACAAAGAGCACTGAAGAAATCTGGGTTTCAGATCTTGGTACAAAATTTTTAGGACAAAATCCACTAAAAAGCAGTTCAGTTTTCAGGTTAGCAATTTCTTAAAGGACTAGCATTCCTCACCAGATTAAATTATTTAATTTTTCACTTTACAAAATTCAGAGAAGAAAAATATGAAAGTGACTATTATACGGGAAATAGATCTTATTTTGTACTACAGTGCAGGCACAACAATAAACTGTTATTAATGTATTGTTAGTCCACAAGCAGCGCAAAAATCACGAATACAAAAAAAAAATTGCTGTACTGATTATAACCTAATTATATGCCAACAGTAAAATTATTGTCGTGCCTGTAATGTACTGCAAAGTTAATGAAATTTCCGCAATAATCACAAATGTTCCAGTTTTTCTCTCAGTATTTTGAAAAAGCGATACATAAAATCATTTAGTACGGTGAGTGATGCCAAACCTTAAAAAATAAATTTTTTAGTGTCATAAGAAATGAATTTCTATAAACCTGTCTGGAATATTCACTGAGATTTAACTCGCGACAACTACTACCAGCAGCGGAGAATTATGTTGACACCTGGTATAAATCACACTGACTCAACATCAATAATAAACTTCAAGCCAGCACATAGCGGGTAGACAGAAACTATGACTAGTGAAAATAATGTGATTGCCAACATAAACACGTTTGGATGTAAGAATGTACAATAAAAATAACAATAAAAACATATTGTGACTGTAAGGAAAAAAACGTGAAATTTAATATAATCTGTCAACAAACTGGAATAGCACAGTTAACATGTTTCTTACGTATACGTATCTGTGAGGTTAATCACTCCACACTATAATGTCACTGTGGACTTGACGAAGAAATTTTCTGTCCAAAACCCTTCAAAGAAAACACAGGCTTGCCACTACGGCAGGATACTGACAGTGGTCTACAAGTAAGGACGCTGCATAATCTTGTCCATGTGAGGTAAGTGGTTATGCTCTGCGGTGGCTGCAACCAGCATGCCACCCAACGTGACGACGTGAGAGCGGCATTTCCACTTATAGCAGTCCACGCACGTCCAATAAACTTTGTTGTCTCGTAGCACGCGGTCCTTCTTGTACAGGTAGTTGTCCACTATCAGTTGTGGGTTGCCTTTTCTACTCTGCACAAACTGCAACTCTTCTGCAAAACAATAACCAGCATGCTTGCACTGTGTGGTGGGCAAAACTTTTAGACTACTTCAACACTAACACCAAATTGCACCATTAAACATTCAACACAATGGGAAAATATTCTCTTCCATAGTCTATTTCATGTAAGTATTCCATATCTTGACAGTTCACTTCTGAGCAGTATGTCTGTAAACAGGATTGTGGAAACTGTGCTTTTCCAGGTGTAAAGCTTCAAACAATGGAACTGCCTGGCACACTTCTCAGAAGAGAAATGTCAAAATATGGAAAAATTACATGAGAGAGACTATATGTATTTAATTTTGCATGTATAAATATATAAATCTGTGTTTCATAAAATTAACATCATGTTTCTATTGAAGATGCACAACTTGTCCCAATTTGTAAACAGCGGCAAGACTGCTAATTAAATATGAACTATTCTTCCTCTAACCACAGCTTTAGCATTTATTCAGCAATAATCAGTTTCTATTGGTGATTCCAAAACAAACTCTAGGCTAACGGAGCATAAAAACATATCCCCAAGAATAATGGTATCTTGCTAAAAAAAAATGAACACCACATATATATATATATATATATATATATATATATATTTAGCCAAAACGGAAAATATTTGACTAAAATACTATATTATTTTAAAACACACAGCAAACATCTACAGTAGAAAAAAAATTTTAGATAAAAATGCACAAAATGTTGCTCTTGAGTACAGCAATGTACAATCACAATCATATTAATAAACTAAACAGGAAACAAAACAAAGAAAAATTACAAATTCAACTGTGAATTTTGGTACTTGTAAGCGTAGGTTCAATCAAAAATTACTTCATAGTAAATCTTTGACTTACAAAACAATTACAAAAATTCTCTCCTATGTAACGAAAAATTGAGCATAACTTCTTATTATTATAATAAACATTACTTGCTTACCTTATTTTTTGCTATGTTTACATGTGCAAATAAAACTTTAAGCATACAAAGGCATCACCAGAATGTAATCGTGTAACCACAGGAACAAATATGTATTCACAGTCTTTCAACAAAATTACCTTGGGAAAAATGTTACAGTCAGTACTGTGAAGGTATCTGGACCAAAATACTTCAGGTGTACACATTTATGGCAGCGATTCTACCATGTGTGAATAATGGTAGCAATCCTGGATGTGGGAGAGGTAGAAGGTGGGATTATGGGACTTGTCAGTTACAGGAAAACCTAGGATTGTAAGAAGCTGTTCACTACAATGAATGAACAACTGTCTACAAGCCTGCATTTCCTTGGATCGGGCTTACCTCATCATAACTCCACTACCACCACAACCACAAAGTACGTGGTTTATCACATACGTATAAGATACCAACTGTTGCAAAAATGTACGGTGGAGCTCTACGGGTTGTTATTCTACTTGACATTGGCATGCATTAGCACATAAAGCACAATCACAAAGCCCCCGCTGACAATTCATACAAAACAAATTTTTTGTACACTGTTAAATTACTTTGTGATTTTGATGACAATGAATCACAATAAACAAAAAACTAAATTATAGTTGACAAAGTGAAGAGTTTTGTCGAATATACACTATTGCTACCGAATGTTGATTCACAGAAAACCTGCAGTTATATAAAAAAACTAAGCACGTGAAAATGAGAAACCAAAAATAAATATTTATAAAACAAAGAAACTTAAACCTAATTATGTTTGTGTTACAAGTTTGTGAAACACTGTACAACAAAGTGTAAATATCTTAATAAACAGCTTCCGTGAGTACTTTAATATATTTTTACTCAATTGTAGAAACATAGGAAACCTGATTCAAAGGTAGCCACTACAGAAAGGTAGTTTCTTAGACCTATCTAAACCACAGCAGTTTTTCTGAGATGTTATTGAATTTTTTCAGTAATTACAATTACTAGGTACCTAACTAATTCTGATGAACATAAATTTAAAAACACCTTCATTTAAAGGTGCAGGAAAATATATTGTTGCTCAAGACATATTACATAACCCTGAACAACTCTCTGTATACTATATCATTTACTGACTACCATTTTATAATACATTTTACAGGTCCTATCTCTCTCACTTCTTGGTTTTATTTCATTTAATTTGTAACACTTTACATCAGCAGAGAGAGAAGTATTAATGGCAAGAGAGGTACAGAGGGAAGGAGTGGCAAAGATAAGCATTAGCGAAAAATTGAAAAAATTGGAGCGATAAGATGAAGGGAAGAGAGATAAAAAAGAGAGAGGAGAGGGAGAGGGAGTGAAAGAGTGTGTATGTTAGTGTACGTTGTGCGAGTGTGACAGAAAATGAATATACAGTTGACCCTGTTATAATGTTTCTGAAGAAACCCAAAAATTTTGTACTTTATAAATTATAAGAGCATAATTTCCTGTTACAAAACCATTGTAGGACCAAACGAAAGTAACCTAATAACCAAGAAAATATTTATAAGTGGAAACATTAAAACGGGATTCTACTGTAGCAGAAAGTGTGCAACCGACTGATACAGAGCATGTGTGTGTCTGACAGTGGATGAAAGTGTGTCGGCATTAGGGCTACACATTTACTTGTATTTTTGAACGACTGTGTTTATTAGGTGTGTATGGGTAAGAGTGAGGGAGTGACAGAGTGTGTGTGTACATAAGCCTATACACATTGGCATCTTTCTAGTACACGAAAGCATGAAAGGTGTACTAAAAAAAAAGAACACTAGCTAGCACTACTGCTAGTATACTACCAAATTAGATGCTTAGTTCACACGTCTAACTTTCTGATACAATAAGGTGTACACCATTAAAATGTTGAACACACATTTTAAAGCTGCATTTGGACAATTAGAGGTCCTTTGTGCAGTATTTATTGAGTCTGCACAAAAAAATTATAAAATGTAAAAATATAAGTATTGTAAATATCCTTGTTAACGTGATATGATGGACAATCTGGTACTATTACTTCAACAGTTTTTTTTTGGTCCAGCTAGAAACTATTGTTAATTTGTCTTTACAAGCTATTTCATTAACAAAACAGTTGCGTGTGCATAAATATGGTTTGTTTATATTCAACTTACATAAGAAAGATAACGAAAAATAGAACCATACCTATTCAGCACCCAGATAATACTACAGTAAGTCCTCGATTTACGTCATACTGCTTTATGTTGTTTCGGATTAACGCAGCTAATGTTTAGGTACCCACTTTTAATTGCTGATTCAGAACAACATCATTAATCCATTCTTGAACGATCTCGTTAATCCATTCGTTCGTAATAGAATAGACATTCTTATGTTTCAAAAATTCTGGCTGCAGGTTGTGGGCCTGGTCTGACTCGATTTAAGTTGTTTCAATTTGCATAGCTGTTTTCAGGAACCTAAACCTGACGTAAATCAAGGACTTACTGTACTACAACAGATGTCTTAACTGGTTTTGCAAGGTTATGGGAAAAAAATCTTACATGTTCATCACGTATCAAGAAGTACAAAATATAATATATTAGACAAGGGTAAATTGCACTACAATATCATACATATCACCATTCAAAAATCTTATTTCTTACAGAGTTCTGTTTCACCCAATAAAATGCAACTTAACAGTCATTAACGCTTGGTATTAAAATTTATCCACGTGATATACAGAAGTATTTTGCCCAAATGTTTTGCCTTGAGAATTAATACCAGAGGTGACACAATATCTCTCTTGCCTATCTATCCATATTAAGGAATAACTACACTTTAAACACTAGAATCAAGGTACAAGTACATACAGTTTGGTACCACCGTACTTGAGGACAAAAACTGTCATAGTAGGATGCACACTTTTTGTTGCACTGTCGCAATGTTTCGCCATCTAAGCCAGTTTCATCTCGCGAAACATCGAGACCATGCTTCTGCACGCAGAAATGTGTGTGCCTAAGTACGTGAATGTGTTTACTGTCCACAAGTACTAAAAAATGTACTTGTTCCTCGTATCTTGTGTTAAAAATGTGAATAGTATTCTAGTGGCTTTATCTCACCATATTCATATTTTAAATAATGAAAGTTCTGCTCATGTAACAGTCTCAAAAATTTGGTTTATTAATACAGTAGAAACCAGTGATAGCGAGTTCGATAATAGCAAGAACACGGTTATAATAAGGTCTTTTAGAGGTACCATCAAAAAATTACAAAAATTATCTATTAAATATTTTGATTTTATCAGAAGGAACACGTACTGCGCTCTTTCCCGGTACCGCTAATCCTGGGACACCTCCAAAACGTTCATCCAGTTTGAAAACTTAACCTCCTACCCATTCTAAGCAAGCGTGTTTCTCTCAAAATAAAAAAGTACTCTTATACATGCGACTAGATTCACTACTTCTGCAGTTATTCACTGTAATCAGGGTTTCAAAGTCACCTTAAACTTTTTTCTGCTTTGGTTTATTGATAACGAATCTGGATTAAGAGTTTTGGTTACAAATATTCATTAGAGATTTTAATTACGACTTTGGAATATTACAGTACTTTGGCTTACAACACCTGTTACCAAGAATGAGATCATAATATACTGGCCTAGCTGGCGAAACATTGTGACCACGCTTCCACATGAAGAAATGTATGTTTCTAATTTTTTATATATGTACATATATATATGTGTGTGTGTGTGTGTTTACTGTCCACTAGTTAGTACTATATTAATGCACTTGTTTCTCATATCTTGTGTCCAAATGTGATAGTATTCTAGTGACTTTTTCCTACCATATTCATATTTAACATTTATGCTCATGTAACAGCCTGAAAATTGGATTTATTTATACTGTACTGTCAATGAATATGGGATTCAGGTTTTAAATGCCATGAAGAGCATTAATAAGAATAGTTGGTCCCTGTCAGATTGGATTTATGATTATTTTTTTAAGAAGCCATAGAACATGAACTTCAAGCCGTGTGACTTTATTATCCTTGGTGATCACGTACACCTGGCACTTGATATTTTCGAACTCCGTACACTTCCAGTGCAGGCTCTTTGTCTCCGCAACGTGCAGGGAGTACCCGAAACCAACAACAGATGCGGCTTGCCAAACTGACCTCAAACGAGTTTCAGACCACCTACACTCACAAAAATAGTGACTTAGAAACACAGATTAAATACTTACTCTGGTCTAAACCAAACTTTCTAAATATTGTCATACAAGCAGATACACCAGCAGGATTTAGTTAACCACAAACACATTACACCTTATACATACACTCTGTACTTTACTGCAGTAAAATAACCAATGTGTAGGCTACAACTATTAGAAAATTCAAAGTCATTTTCATAAACAAAACATTTAAGTTTACAATAAATTTTAAATATATTCAAACAAAATTGTTACAAGATTTGATAAAGTGACTAAGACAAATACTTATTGATTCTGAAAACTGTGACTATGCTAAATTTACTTAATTGTTACACATAAAAAAATAATAAAGATACTGTATGTAAATTTATAGAAGATGCTGCAAAAATCCACAAAAAGTATGGCTAAACAGTGACTTCAGCTAGTTTTCGTGATAGTATACCTTTATTTTTAGAAACAAATTACAATTAACTTACTATTATTTGTCTTATTTTGTCAGGATTTTAACAAAGTTTATAACATGAGAACATGAGTTGATGAAAGGGGAAAAAGCTAGTGTGGTAAAGGGTTGAAATATGCTTTATCCCACACTGTCTACACCATCCCTGAAACTTCTACAGCGCTACAAAGCATAGCAAACCTGTTGAAAGTTTCAGCTCTGCTGACATTACACCACATCACAATAAACCCTAAACATAATACTTATAGCAAATTAAAATTTTCTACTTTTTTTTTTCTAATAAAGAATTCTTCTACTGATCTGACTGCAATTATCAGAACTTTGTGTTTCACTGGCCATGTGGCTCAACATATTATAGCAGAATTCACTTCTGAAAAATTCCCCACTTCCAGAAAGTTATAAAAAAAGGTGATGTAATATTTTTATAAAATGGAAAGTATGTATTTCTGTTTGGAAAATAAAACTTACCCCAACTATCCTGGAAAAAAAAACAGTTGATCTATTTAACACCACCAAGAATATATTTTTGCACAAAAAATGTTTCTGAAATTTTAAATTAATAACACAATCATACATAGCAACTCTGAAACCACATGGAAAGTTCATAGCCACTAAGTAAATCCCTGAACCTTCATGAAAACCCACTCAAAAATGTGCACACTTTCTATTCATTTCTGCACTGTCGTCTTCCAATATATAAGAAGTTTATACTACGCAGGCTACATATTTAAAAAAAAATTAACATAAAAAAACCTAAACATCAAAATTTATTGATTTTATTAAGTTTCTTATACATTTAATACAAATATGAACTCACTAAAAATAATGTATCTTACAATTTTAAAAATTAAATAGTTATATATAAACAGGAATAACAGATAAATACAGCCTTGAACATAAAAAATTGTACAATATATTACAGTAGAACGCTGTTATATCGTTTTTGAAGAGACCAAAACATTTCTACTTTAAAAATTGGAAAACATTATATTACAAAACAGTTTTACGGACCAAATGAAGGTAGCATTATAACCAGGAAAACATTATAAGAGGGTTATTTCCTATTATAAAACAGTTTTAGGAACCAAATGAAGGTAGCATTATAACAAGGAAAACATTATAAGAGGGTTATTTCCTATTATAAAACAGTTTTAGGGACCAAATGAAGGTAGCATTATAACCAGGAAAACATTATGAGGGTTATTTCCTATTACCAATAAGTTTTAGGGACCAAATGAAGGTAGCATTATAACCAGGAAAACATTATAAGCAGGAACATTATATAAGGGTTCTACCGTAAATATAAAGTCAACAAGTTTTGGAATAAGCTGTCTTAAATCTATCGCCTCACTTTAACAGGTATAAAAATTCTTCTCTCCAATTTTCTTCACTAGCTAGCAACGAACTCTAATGTATCAACCAAAACTAACTGTAAATAATTCAAATACAACTGTGAAAACTTAAAAATATGAACTATTTTAAAACCCTTACAGAACACCAAACTATCTATTCAGTATGACATGTAATCTTAGAATAACACAACACGAAATGTATTAAATTTTTTGTTTAGTATAGTACTGTTTCACTTATATTAATGAAATATCAAATATTAATCAAATATTAATAAATTATAAAAATTAGAGTCATTCACTGAGGGACCTTTGTTAAACTGATGTGGAATCACAGCCAAGTAAGCTACTTCGGGGACAGGACATTGACAAGAACACCACTGCTTTCAATTACACATGTAATCTGAGTCAGTTAAAAACTTACTTCATGAAAACTACAAAAAACTACTGAACTTGTATCTTAAGTATGTTTACTGCTTGAATAAACGGTAGCTGCAACTAAACTTTACTCAAGACCATTCGTAACTATTCTAAGAAGAAAAAAAATTTCTTAAAGAGGACTGCTGGGTACTTATAAACACTGGGCAAGTAAAAAAAACTTTTATTCCAAGTTTTTCAACATAACTAATAGTAGAGCTTTCTTGCACCTCAAATCTAGTACCCGGACTGATACGAAACAACCGTAAGATTCAACAATGAACTTTGTTGCAGATTTTCCAGCAATTAAATAACTGGGTTACTATTTAAGGGGCCTCCCTACCTGCTGTTCAATTATTTATCTTTTCTTAATGAAACTATTTATCACACATTATATTTGTACATCTACGAAAAGAACACACACTTCAAACTATGTCGCTATAGTTTTAAAAATTCGGCACATTTATTTGAAACATCATATTCGGGCCCCCTGAAAATGGTCAAAAATGAATTTTCCAGACTGCCGTAGCTGGAAAAAAAAAAACAAATTCGAAAAACACAACTACAGAAACAAGCATCAGACTCTAAACGTTGCCCAAAAAGAAAATAATGTGGCCACCTCTTGAAGTCACATATAAAAAAAGAATACTAGTAAAGCACTGCACGCAAGCTGAATAGTTTTCGTGGAGAGGCAATAATGTATTACATTGATAAACAGCACTCTTACTGCTCCTGCCTCGCACACAAAAACGCAGCCTATCTTGGGAGGCCCATTAATTCCCATAGTTCCAGCGGTACAATAGGAACAAGGTGTGTCAGTTAAGCACCTTGCGCATAAAAGCAGTCAGGCACTACCTATATGTATGTGTATCAGTTTTGCCCTAATCTACGGGTGAAATTCCACTGTAGAAAATAGCTTCAGGTAGACAGCACATTTAACATAATTATGGTTACTACAAATTTTTTAAGTACAGTACGACCTCAATTTACATCGGGGTTAGGTTCCTGAAAACAACGATGAAAATTGAGTCAGACCATCCCCGTCCAGAGGCTATCATCAAACCTTACTGGAACATAAGAATGTTTACACTTGAGTGAATGAATGGATTAACCAGATTGCACAAAAATGAATTAACGACGTTATTATAGATCAGTGGCTACTTAAATTGAAAAATGGGTACTTAAACATTAGCTATGTTAATCCAAAACGACGTTAAGCGGTACAACGTAAATCGAGGATGCACTGTACACAGGTATAAAATACATACTTTAAAAATAGTAATTTAGAATATCAAAATTAGGCTAAATAGACTTTTTAGAGGTTGTGCTACACAAATTAATGCTAAATACATCAATTTATACTTGCAGGTTTTTTGACTCCAATAGTAAAATGTAAAAAAAGCAATTATAGGAAATAGGTTTTGCCTATTTTCTGGCAAATATTTTACCACCTTTGGCACAGAAACATTGTATACGTTTAATTGTGGCACAATAAATTAAGCAAAACAAATGTCACTCTAGTAAAATGTTTGTGTACAGGCCACTGCAATTTTATTGACTTAACCTGCAAAATACTAAATACTTTTTTTACCCATATGCAACTATTGGCATACCCCACACGATCCAAAATATGTAGGTAAGTGATTTAAGGATTATAACAAGTAATGAACTCTTTAGTATTGTAAGAGTATCAAATAGGTAATGTTTAGTTTATAAATATTAAATACCTGTGGCAACATTTTCCTTACATAAATATTTCAAACACATTACAGTTTTCAAAGAACTACTTCATAAAATGTGTACTTAAAAGTTTTTTAGAATATACAAATAAAATAAAACAAACTACATCAACTTGTGGTTCAAACAGACTGTCTTTAATCAATTTTACAGTATGCTTGGCATATTTCTTTTGAAAACATTAAAGTACCGTACAATAAACAAATTTAAGACTTCTAAAAACTTTTCCACAGAATAATTCTTTTAATGCCAAGAATGTGAAATAATAATACCTCAAGGCATCTTATTTGTGTACCGTACACAGTTATAATTTTGTATGCTACAAAACCAGTACAGTTACGATTTTTACAAATAATGGAAAAACCACAGAATGCAAAATTCTGTAATAAGTCATCAAAGGAAGCTTCAAAAAAGTGAAAAATATTTATTAGATTTTCAAAATTATGACTATTTTGTTGGTGAAATGTCTTTGAAGTCATACCTCTAACTTAAAGCACACCTCCCAGAATGATCTTACACCTCTTGCCACAGTGAACGCCACCTACAATATTGTTGCGACCCTGGCTGTGTCGCACACCATCCAAGCATGCAGACAGACAGCCCAAACACCCACGCAACACGCCGTCAGAAGCCACCTATCTTGAACAGGAAAACCCTTCCTCCCTATGTTATTAAGATATTAAAACTTGCCTAATTAATCCTCTTCGCGTGCACCCTCCACATAACCAAGTACATTCCGAGACGTAGAACAAAAACACATTCCATTTGCACCATGAGCTCAACATGTGGCCAACAGTAGTATGTGTGCAAACAAAGTAATGAAACAGATTTTTCTATATGGGAAATATGTAAAGTTTTTAGAGCAAAATGATTCTAACACGAAAAATAAACATGAACTTTAACTTTTGTGTAGGCACGCTGAGTCACCGTGCTAGCATCTGATGTCCTGGCAACACTGTCACAGTAAAAACTGAAATCATTACAAATTTTTTACGTAACTATGTAAAAATCTTCACATTCAGGCCCAGATGTTCCAGATGTTCTGTAAGGATTTTCATGTGTCTTTAGCACCTGGTTAACATCATGGCCCCAAGAAAAATTTTTTTTTGTGGGGGGAGGGGAAATTGTCTGAATTGCCCCCCACCTCCACACCAAACAAAACAGAAAATTTAAAAAACTGTATCTAATATAACATTTATTTTCCTACCAGCAGTATGTTGAAGTTTATATACATGAAAACTGCTTATGTAGCCCCCATTTTGAACTTTGAAATCAAATTTTCCCAAGGCAAAACCCCTGGACACACTGATTTAAAGAGGTGATCAGCATATCAGCCACTAGACACACTTGCTTCCCCAAAGGTTAACAACTGCCACGAATGCCTATGGTTCACATCATAAAGAAAACACATGAGAGAGAAAGAGGATGCTACCACATTTTTACCTGGTTCAAAGTGTTAGTGAAATTGTCAAAAAATTAAACACTTTACAGATGATGAAAGAAGCAAGAATCACTGGCCAAGGATGAAGGCTTTTTCTTGGTCACTGCCAGAGTTATATGGAGGATGACTGTGATCCTTGTAGCGGGAGATAAGCCTGCCATTATCAATAATTAGGCGGGCACGGCAGGTCCGCCGGTCATACTGAATACACTTCCAATACTCCCTTGCTCCAGAGATGTAGTGTACACAGAACTCGTAATTGTCGAGATACAGCCTTGGCTTGCCATACCGGTTTACTGTCCTTTGCAAGGTACCTGAAAAACAAAAGATGCTGTTGTTGTTGAGATGGAACAACACAAGATATGATATATGTTGTATCACAATTAACATTCTCGTAACAGTGATATCCTAGCTGAATAATAGCCCACCTATCACAATGATCAGAACCTGATGCAAGTCAATATTTTATTTCATTGATTGTGAACTAATAACTGTATTTCAGTAGAATCTCAAATTACTTTCAGTGAATTACAACTTTTACTGTAGAACTGACACAACTTAAACACATCATATGTAACAAAAAAATGTATGTATGATCGAACTGTATTTGCACAATGCAAAATTTTAACAAATTAAATATAATAATCATAGGAAATTTTATGGATAGGTATCAAAAGGTATTAAAGATGAAGTTTTATTTATGGTTAATTTTTTTTAAAGATAAAATACAACATAATAAGCTGCCTTAAGTAGCAATGAATTTGTACCATTTTCACAATGTTGAATTTGGCCTAATGTGTATGTAAAAATTGGCGACAGATACAGAAGGCATTTGTATACATTACGTTAAAACGATATATTAACATATTTTAGCAAGTTCAATAAATCAAAAATTCAAAAAGGGGTGAGACCTCATCTAAATGTCAATGAACATTATCAATACATACCAAATGCTAACAGAAGTATGTGACATTATTGTTACCGGTACATCTTTAATGTCTAATGTCTGAAATTGAATTTTTTTACTGTGCTGCAATGAACTGGTCAAATTTACTAAAATTAAAACTTAAATATAATTTCCTAAAGCAAAAAAATTTACTATGTACTGTACATGATTCAATAACATTAAAGAACAGCAGCCCTTTCAAAATGATAAAATAATGATAGTGTCAGATTGCAAAAACAATCATGATAGGTGACTCTGGTTGCCTACCCCACACTAGAATGGCTCATTACATAAAATTATGTTCCCAAGGTTGCTACATTCAATATAGGACCCAACTCAAATACACATAACAATTTCACTTCAGTCATTAAATTCAATAATATAGTTAACAGAATATCAAAAAACTATGACATATTACAACCACCAGATTTTAACACAACTCTACGCCAGAAATACTACAAACTAACACAATAAGCTACCCAGTTAGCTTTACTGAAAATGAAATCTAGCTTTCTATCTTTCCATACTGTACACCTTCATCACACTTATTTTTAGAAGTTAAGTCACATGTAAGTCATTTTAGGGTAAGACAATGAAAATTTTGCAGAAGGTATTTGTAGTTTACGTTCAGTTGTAAAATTTACAAATCTTTTAAAGAAGCCTTCCTTTTCTTATATTTTTAGCAAGGCTGTACAGCTGTTTGACAGCAAATAAAATTTCAAATAAATAAATTCAAAACAATATTCACTTCCATACACAGGCTTCCCAAAATTGAAAAATCATCATTTTTGTTTTTCTTTTCTGGTCAGTTAAAAGTACTTACTACCACCGCTTCTTTTTCTAAAATTTTTTATTATATTTTTTGGAGGTTAGATGAGGTTATGTTTGGTCATTCAATGTCATTGTTCTCTGTTCTGTTGTGAATACTTTGTTCACCAACACAGATGGGTTCAAAACACAATCACGCTCACATCCTCAAGCCTTATAGAAAACATTTAAACCATACGTTATGGGGTTGTGACAACTGATGATGTCTACAATCGTCAACATCTGTAAACTTATATTTATGTCTTTATTCTGGACAATTTTTCTATTATTTGTCTACCATTTTCGGAAGCGTAATAAACCACAATTTCTCAGTAAATTCATGTTAACAGATTTAAATGTTAAACATATGCCCTTAAAACACACAAATTGTTTACAACTCTAATCTGCATTGACAAGTCTGGTAATGTACAAAGAAGTGTGTATTTCAATCACAGTTTCTTTCAATAACATACAATGTTTATATGATTAAATTATGGTACTTACTCTTTTTTATATTTTGCCAGAAAACATTGTAGACTATTTAAGTTAGTATTTTTTTGGTTAGCTTGCTGGAAAAAGAACCAAATAAAATACTCCTGTCATCTTCAAGTTCATTCAATACACAATACATAGACTACCTAGCGTCCCCCTGTTCAATATTTCAGACAACCAAGAGAAAATACACAATAACAAGGTTATGGTGTCACTTGTTAGTTACAAGTGTACCAACTAACTTGTCACAAAAAGTAAAAAGTAAATATACCACTTGTCAAAGACAGCATTTTTAAACACAAGTAAAATGCTTCATGCTGAAAAAAATTTGATTACAAGAGCTTAACTTTTACAATTAACACCAACACTAGTACACTCAGTCTGGTAAAATATTACATCTACTTGTGGGCAATAATATTTAATATTTTGTGATTTGGGGAAACGTTACAAGATATTTTTTGGTTTTAAAATGAGTCCGAGATGCCCATTCCACTATTTGCACTGTAACGTTTGTCTTGCATTGTGCAACAAATAACCAAATATTAATTTTATTGCCCATAAAAAGCTGTCAAATTTTACCAAACTTATCTGAAACACAGTAGTTATAACTATGTAAAATGGGCACCAGCAAACACGGCTGGCCAAGACTGGTGGGCAACTTATCAAGGCATCATGAAAAGAGGGTACCAAAAAACTAACCAGATGTTTAATATAAAGGAAGGACAAAGTAATGTACAGTACTTGAAACAAAGAATTAACTGTTCAATTTTAAGGTCAGTTGTGTGACTGTGAAGGCTAACATGCTTATCTCCAAATGTTATTCAAATGCATATTTTAAATGCAGCATCTTGGCCAGATGGTACAGATACTCTTCAATCAATTAAGATGGAAAATAATATAATCACACTTAAAGTTTTCGTCTATCAATATGACAAGAGAAATGACAACAAGGCAGTTCCCTTATGATGTATGATCACAAAAAAAGTAAACATGGGAGGGGTGGAAAGGAGAGATGGAGGCTATCATACAGCTATTAAAGAAAAAAAAAGTTTTTCATAGTTTTGTGACATCACATCAAAGGTTTTGTAACAAAGAAATCAGGAAACCAACTGTAAAACAATTCTTGTATACTTTATAAACACAAATATGAACACTTTAACCATAAACACAGAGCCACATAATTTAAAAAAAAAAATGCATTAGTCGTTACCATTTATTGTGGGTTTATAGCTGGAAAACTTGACAATGATTGCTAGGTTTAAAAGTACAGTCACCATTTCGGAAACTTTGTTAAAGCTACTGGCTATCCATCGTCTGTATGTGAAACTGTTGCCCTATTTGACAAAGCCGATGAAACAGAATTCTGCTAGTGTAATATTTGACATCTGTGATGTGACTGGTCTGTACAGAACTATATCATGTCAGGCACTCATCATCCAATCACGTACTGTAGATTGAAAGGAACTGCAACTTATTCAAGGGTAAGTTGGTATACAAAAAGTTTGCGATAATTCGCCATCTCTATTCACTATGGTGTTCACTGGCTTGGGTGTTTCCATTAGTCATGAAGAAATTTCTCTGAAATAGGATAGTTTTTTTTTTGCCTTTTATCATGTGTAACTACATTTTCTTTGGATGTTAACAAAAAATTGAAAACATAACTGCATGCAAATCGACTAATGAATTGCCATGACACTTTTTATCATTCACTACTTTCGTAACAGATGTTCTGATATGCATACCAACATGGTAACAAAGCACAATTTTGAAAGTACAAGGTACTATTGCCAAATATTAAAAGTTTTAAATCTTTGTATTTACAATTTATTTTTAAAACAATTATGTTGCACAATTTTATTAAAATATAAAATATACTGTAAATATAGAAAATTGAACTTAGCGTCCGTAGCATTTAATTTTTTGGAGAGAGACAAGAATGTCCAATAGATGACTCAGGGTTGCTACAGATACTAACTAAAAAAACTCCCTGACTTTTCCCTGTTTTCCAGGATATTTAAAAAAAATTTCCCTGACTTTCCTAACTTACAACCATAACACAAACAGGCCTACTTAAAAATAAATCAAATTAGCAAATCACCACTTTGGGAGGTGAGGTCAGGGGGGTCCGGAGGTCCTTCCAAAGGAAAATTTTCATTTCAAGGTCAAAATGGAGACTGTTTAAGCAGTTTTTGTGTGTAAACTTTGAATATACCACCAGTAGAAATATAAACATTCTTTTTAAATAAGTTTTTATAATTATCTTTTGGGGGAGGGGGAGGACAAATCCACCAACTGGATAATTTTCAGGTGACACCCCCCATCCCCCGTCACCTCTCCAGACATGCCCACGGAAAAAATTACAGTACTTGGGGTGGCCATGCCAGTAGCCTACATGTATATTCAATGCTTGTGTATATGAGCCATTTGACGGTAATGGCCCGGCACTTCATAATGGGAGTTAAAAACTAATAACAACAATAGCATGCTTACTTAGCAGAAGTAGCAGCAGTAGCTATAAGGGTGAGTCTAGTAGTGGTACAAATATCACACCCCAATCTCTGAACATCAAAATAATATATTAAGAATAAGGCATTTTCCTTTAGCATTCTTGACATCTATGAGTAAAAAATTTAAAAATAAAATTTCTGTTGAATAAGACACATTTTCATTGCATTTAAAACATTTGAGTTATTGAAGAAATGTACACTGACTTGTTAAATTTTGTTTTCAAGAATGCTTCGTGAGAAAATTATCACCAACTAAAGTGGAAAACAAAAGTTTTAGCTATACTACATATACCAGATTAAACTGTGATTTCATACTGGATTACCATCACAAGCCTAAAGTTTTTCTAGTCTTTCGTAAAGTATTAACATTAATCCACTGTAAGAAACATTTAAAGATCACCAATATAAGTACAACTATGCAACCAAATAACAGTGTCCTATGTTTACCCACTTATCGCACACAAATACAGTTTAAGTCTAGACATCTAAGACATTGACCTATCAGTTCGGTACAAAATGGTAAATACAATAGAAGGAAAAAAAAAAGATGTACTAGCACTTGGTTTGGTTGCACTGTATTTGTTACAGTTCTGCAATATAAAAAACTACCTGTATTATAAGTACATTCAACATTTTATTGAATTCTGTTAAAGTATAACACATACTATTGATTTCTATTATATGTACAAGGCAAAGCTGATATAAAAATAATAAACATACTATTACTGAAAAAATTATAATGCCATGCTTAAAAAATAACTAAACGTAAAATTAATTATAAGGAACAAATTTATTCACAACCATTTTGGGAGCAAACTTACAAAACAAATTCCAAGAATTTGTTTAATTATATTGTCCAGAACAAAAAACTTTGTACCAATAATGATAAAAATTAATATTTTCTTTTTGCTACTTTATTACGACTTGTCCCAAAGAACTTGTGAGAGTGATCATTATTGGGAACTATACATACAATGTACCAACTGTTATATCTGACAATGTCTTAATACAGACTGTATTTCTTATGTAACTTTACTATATTTTGACAGTTCTCTTCTGAAAAATGTGCCTGGCAGTTCCATTGTTTGGAGCTTGAAACCTACCTGGCTTCCTGAAAAAGTAATGCCTCCTTAATTCTGTTTACAGACACACTTCCCAAAAGCTAACTGTCAAAATATGGAATACTTATATGAGATAGCCTGTAAGTTATTATATTAAGTTTGTGTAAATATCATGCAATGAATGTAAAAAAAAACACACACACTTCTTTTGTATTACACATCACGCAATGTAGGTAAAAAAAATCCTACACAGTTCTTAACTGTTAAAGTGAAACCTCGTTAACACAAACTCTGTTAATACAAAGTTCTGATTAATGCAAAGTGGTTTTCTTTCCCTTTGTAATATGATGAGTGATTATATTATTAACTTTAAATATCAATAAAAAGATCTGTTACACATAAAACAAAGTAATGTGAGGTCCAGTGGTTAAAAGAAGTCATAGTAGTGGTAGGAAAGTTTTTATTTTGGGGCTAAATGTCCTGAAAATATACTTACAGAAATTAATTTTTTTTGTAAACAGCTGTTAATACAAATCTCGTTTTATAAAGTGCAAAAATCTAGGTCCCTTTAGATTTGTATTAATCAAGCTTGAATTCTGTAAAGATTAATTACACACAATTTTTTTTTCTTATTTCAAAATTTCCACACAAATTTTCATTTCAAAACTAACACACACTTTGATTCAGTTACTCTTCAATACAGTACTTCCTCCCCTTTACATAACACAGCTTAATCATAAAAGAAAATATAAACCCTACATAAATTACAAAAGTCCTGGAAAATTCTCTCTAAATGAGTATGGTTAGCATTTATGGAATGCACGAATGACAAGTAGACACATTTTAAAATGTGGTCACATGTATACATTCCATTTAATAATTTGCTAGAATACAGAAATTAATTGGACGGAAGTGCACATAAGGCAAAAATTAAACCAAGTCAGAAGTTCAAGTAAATAAGCACCAACTACTCAACATAGTATGTTTCCTTAAAAATTACAGTACAGCACAAAATCATCAACATAAAAATAAGATTTTTCTGCAACAGAAGTGTCATTACTTCTAGGTGAATATGCTGTACTAAATTTAAGGATTTATTAAGACTACTGGCCTCCTATTTACATTGTGTTCTATTATTCTTTAATCATAAAAAGGAGATAATTACATAAAACTGTCACATAGATGTGTTGAAAATTGCTCTTACTATGAATAGTAATCTAATTTTATCATAACAAATAATTTCACAATTTTGATTAATTATCAACTTTCCAAGTAATATAAAATATATGCTGAATATAAAATGTTGCTTTGGAAAAAAATGTGTACGCAGTAAAAAAAATTTCAACATATCTATGTGACAATTTTATAGCAGCTTCTCTTTCTTAGGATTTAAAAAAATAATACTTGCAAAAGCAGTGTAATTGGGTATGCTTTGTGGGCTATTCATACCATCAGGAAAATTGAATTATTAAAAAACACTCTATATGTTTAAAAGATGTCTGCTTACAAACTGAGTTTGAGAATCGCATACCTGACAGCAAATTTCCATTACTTACTTCAGTTTTTTAAATATACACATTTAGAAACAGGAAAAATAACAAAAATGGATATTCCCATATTAGTTTTAAATAGTGATGCACCAACATAACTTTACTGATTATATTTCAGAAAATGAGAACAATGATACGCAGATACAAATTCAATAAACCAACAAGTAAATTTTATTAATATTTAAAAAAATGTATATGGAAACAAAGGAAGATTTTACAATTGTAAAATATTTACTACTATATACAAAGGAATGTAATATGCTTTTTATTAATGGTTTTTGTATTGAAAAATTTTTTTCGAATCAATACTTCAATATTTTGAAGGTGTAAGAATTTTAATTACTGAAATGATTCAGATTTATTGCAAGGAAGGCAGGTAGGCCTATTCCAAATGCATTTTTCAAAAGTTACTTAGGGTAAATACATGCTTTAAGCTAAAATTGCAGCTCGTATTTTCACTGAACTCTCCCAGTTTGGCTCCTTTATATGCTCATACATTCATTCAGTAATGTGCATGTAGTATAAGGATATGTGTGTGAAAATGTTGATAACATGTGAGATGAGAGATGTTGTGGAAGTGAAGCCTTCTTGATCAATGGATGTTTAAAATGGAATGACAATGATTTGTATAATGACTGAAACTGTGAATATGTTTTATTACCAGAGTCAATAAAAATTATCATAATCTAAATGTGGAAATGTTACAATACACAAAAAAATTATATTTTCCAAAAAAAACACAGAAAAATATTATATTGTGCCTGTCAACTTAGCGCAACAATTTAATTTAAAAGAAACATCATTCCCACATGCTAGGCACCAGGAGGAGGGGGGAACAAATGTAATACCTTCTTTTTGTCGACCATAGTACAGTCCGATTAACTAATGAAGTTGAGCAATAAAGCATAAACTTTATGAAAAATTACATTATAATGAATACTTTTACCACATGTCTCATAAATAACCAAACTCTTCGCTTATTCAAAATGGAAAACCCAATAATGTACTTAATTCTTCAAATAAGCAATGGATGAAAAAAAATGTAAACATCCCTTAGATGTAAACAACACTGTGATATGTGCACACCAGTACAGTGTAAGTATTAAGGGTGGCTAGTCATTTTGTACAACATGCAACACATCTGTAGTGCATTACATCTATGGTTAGCAGAGTTTGTTTACTATTTACATTTATGCCAGGAAAATTAACATAATTTGGGAACAAATTTAACAAAATGGAACCAAATGTGGCATGAATACACAGTTTAAATTACGAAGCAGACGATCGTTGTAGAGGATATATAACTGTAATAACAGTAATACAAATTCTCAATTTTTACTAATCTGTAAAGTTATCTGATAAAGATTCCCCGATCGTTACTAACAAAAATGCCATCTGCATAACAGCACCCCTATTTTTAACTGTTAAATTGTTTGTCCAGAAACCTTACAGTTGACTATAGACACATACTATTTCACTTGTGACCATAAAAATTTACAGTAATTGCTTAAAGCGACATTCAAGTGAGTAGCACGTGGTTACTAAGTACGATTCAGCCTTAATGTCTGCACATTCTTGTGTAAAACAGCAGCATGCAGGTGAAATCCTAAATATTTTATTTTTAAAACACTAATGAAATATTACAATTTTCACACGGAATTCCTATATATTAACCTACATCTTACATAACGAAATATCAGCGCAACTACTACTGTTACAGAGAAACGTAGCTATTACTAAAGTGATGTACGACATGGGGTTCTCAGCCCTGGGATACATGTTGTGTAACAAGTGTACAGATCATTGCATTATTGTGTTAACAGTAGTGAATCAGGCTTCCAGTAATGTAAGAAGGTAAACAAGTGTTTTTGTTACAGTAAACAGGCAGTTAATACAATTTCCAAAAAGGAAATAAAATTAGCTACAGTGAAAACACTTGCAAACTTTCTGTGGAAGTGAAAAAATTTCACAAACTTAAAAATTACTAAATAAGTTGAGACTTGACGATTTTACTAGTCTCTTTGTTTACTTTCACATGATTATGTGGTTATTTTAAAGACAAAACCCTTAAATAAGTTAATACTACACTGTAAAACTAGACTTCTTGTTGCTGCCAATGATATTTGTAATTTAAAATAATAATTTCTTGATGTAAATAAAATATTCCCCTTTCATTTTACAGCTGCCTCTCCACTTTCGGAAATGAAAATGTTTACGCAGTATTTTCAAATATATAAAACATAACAGCACTAGTAAACTATCACATTAGATGTAAAGCATAACAGCATTAGTAAACTATTATATAAATTAGGCATATGATCATCACACCAATTACCCTTTACAATAAAATAATCAACCTTGCCACACAAAAACTAGTGTAAAATTACCTTTGAAAAACAATACTAATACAATTTAATTCACATTATTAATAAAAAAGTACAGCAGTACCAAGTCAACAGTCTTAAAAATAAACAATACCAGTAGACAGTTTCAACAATATAAGAAAAAATATCTTTTTTTTTTTTAAAAGACAGTGTTTCTGTACCACTGCACGCAATTCAAAATTATTTATTATTTTTAAATCAAATATTTCTGATTCTGAATTAGGATGAATTCAAATCAAAATAGTACAAGATTGAGGCATATACAAACATGCACTATTCCTTGGTGTTTACAATTAATGTAGTCTAGCCCAGGACAAAAACTGTGTTCCTAAAATACCCTAATAGTAGTCTGAATAAGAATCAAAGTTGTCCTCTGCCTCCAAATGGGGCAAGTGATTGTGCTGGCCTCGACGGGCTACCACCACACCATGTATCGTGACTAGGCGGCTGCGACACAACATGCCATAGTAGCTCTTGCACTTCCAATACATCTTGTTCTTCTTTGTGTTATCCCTCTCGTAGATGTAATTATCACACACCATCTGTACCTTCCCATTCTGCATCTTGACAAACCTTATTTCACCTGCAACAAAGCACAGAGCAATCCAGCTTGACACTTACGCAGGCTGATAGAATGTCATTCTGAGAAGCCAGAATCTGTCTGCTGTTAACAACCGTAACAAGTGTGTTGCTTGGATCCACGACTCTTACATCACAGCTGTGACCAATCACACACAATATCATCAACAGGAGGGAAAAATGGGTATGTATGTAGTGGGCACCACGGATCAGAAGAGCTTGGTCTACCTGGAGTTAATTAAGGAGGAAACATAAAAAGAGAAACCTAAAATATTGATATCTGACAAGTTCTGAAACTTGAGTCAATAGCCCTATCACATACTACACACTGGCATCAGCACAACTGAAACCAGGCATACCACATGTCAAGGGTACATAATGTTGAAAAAGGAATTCCGTTGCTCTGAATCCCTTGTCCCTTTAAAGTACTAAACAGTACAGGAAACAGCATTATATTATAGTTAAGCTCTGTATACATATATCACACACATTAACAATAAGACAATTTTATACGTAATATTTGTACTTAGAAGTGTTCAACCTGTTTAAATATTTGTGACTATATCTTCTCAAATAATTTTTTTTGCTACATTTTTTTTTTTCAAATTACACATCAAAATCACAATTTTATGGTTTTTGTGGTATTCAAATAAAATTAACCGAATTACTTACAGAAAATTCAACAAATGTGACTAAACGGTATAATACTAACTGATTTTAAAGTGTGCTAACACAAGTTATGTAACAAAAATTACAGAACAGCTATAAATAAAAAAAAATTTTTTCAATTTTTGGGATCTTTTTGGACTGTAATAAATTTACCATAGAAGTTTTAAAAAATTTCTGAAACTAGTACTTGTAAAAGTAATTCAGCTAAACTGCCTCATTTCTCTACAACAGTAAGTTTTCACACAAAACTGTAAAATTGTACTTTTTATACGTATTAAAAAAAATGTGAGCCCAAAGAAATTTTATTTAAGGAAAAAGTAATCCCATATAATGTCTACAAGAAGGAAAATATTGTACAGATAAAAAATAATTTCTTTGCAGCATCACCCATAAATTAAAGAAAACTGTCATTAAATTTTTGACAAAATGTCCTTAAAGGTTCTTCTTCACTAGTTTTGTTGGATTATTTGACTTTCACTTATCAGATATATGGCACCTGAAATATTGACATCTGTTTATGATACACTCAGTCAAGAAGTTTATTTCTACAATACAATTAACTTGACTAATTGTTACATAATCATACAATCATATTTTAGTTTTTAATATGTGTACTGTAACACATCATCTGTAAAAAGGTTTCCACATTTAAATAGAGTAGAATCCAGATTTAACGAGCTTCGGAATAATGAAAACAGAGCTTTGATAAAAAGATTTACAAAAAAAAAATTAAAAAATATAACTTTCTGAAATAGAACTTAAGAATTAATATAAATCTCAAATATTCAAAATATGTTATTAGTCACGGTACCATACACACAGTACTTAATTCTCCCAATCCCTTAAAAAAAAAAAAAAATAAAAATAAAAAAAAAATAAAAAAATAAATGTTAAAACTCATCAGAAACTGTAGTCGTAGTAGTGTTTTGAGTGGGCAAGCACAGCAGAGTGATGCGGAGAATGCATTACACATAATGTGCGCACCTACATCCAGCCTCATGACCGGGCAGATGAATTAACATCACCCAGTCTACACAGTTCTGTGGCGGACACAACGGGAACTAATATGGAGACAGTGTTTCGTTGCTCCATGAGAATGTGCCACTATGCAGCAAGCTCTACCTGATCAATAAAATTCTATTACTAACTGATATCAACAGTGGTCAATCTGTTTAGATATAGTAGCGTTCACTTATTTTTAGTGCTGAGCCTATACCACTTTTTGCAGATACCATCAATACCGATACTGCACCTCCGATACCACGATACTTCCATCCTATGATACCTCTCTCGAGATAAGAATATGGCGGTGGCTCAAACGTTGTGTATTTAAAGTAGTTGGAACACGAGCTTTTAAAACTGTAGTAATTTGTCAGTGTGGACTTGAGGTAGTCACAATGATCTGTTGTTGTTCACAATGATCTGTTGTTTCCTTTTATATAGACAATAAATCCAGTTGTTTTGTTTGCTTTTAATTCTTGATTTACGTTCCACTCCCTCGTAATATTAAACAAATATAACTGACACATCTGTAGAACCTACGTAGCCAAAATACAGCACCTGAAGAGCTCACTTTATTGTGAACAGATTATATGGTGATGTTGGAGTTACTTTTATCTGCGAACGTGAGCTACACGTGGAATTGAATATTTTTGGGCACTCATAATGTCTGCCAAACCATGTTGCCCCTATAACTGAGGAAATGGGACAATCATCCCTGCGCTTCCTCTGTTGAGTTCCATGGCCGAGATGCAGGCTCTCAGCCCCCTGACAGTACATAGCAGCTGTCAAACAATAAACTGACAAGTGTGCACGAGCTCACAATGGACTGTGGGCCACTGTTATACACCACTCAAGGTCACTCGAATAACACGAGGATCTGTTATAACAATTTTGCCAACATTGATAACTCTCATCTTAATGAGATTTCACTGTTTTTGGAAAATAAAACAGCAGTTCACATGTTTTGATTGATTTTTAAGCTGGCAATAGTAGAAGGTGTAGAGAATTAGTATCTGTATTTAGTATTGGAAATTTTTTCAAAAGTTCCACCGATACCCGATATTGGGCAATACTTAAGTAATGGTATCACCTTAGCAAAACTTATCATCAGCTGCATCTCAAGATAAAAGCTCTCTCAAGAATATTCATTCAATTATATTAATTCACTGACTTTGTTGAGTAAATTATTACAGCAGAACTAAATAATCAATCAAAAGAAATCTTGAGTACATGTTTTTCACAAGCAGTGAACAGATGAACCCAGCAATTCGTCCAAACTACAACTGAAACACATATTTGACTTGTCCCAAATATTATATGTCCATTTTAATGCAATTTTCTTCACATTTTTGTGGAATTTTCCTAAACTACTGTATTTCGTTGAGGCAGCAGGAGATAAATGGGAAGGTTGAAAACACGGAGGCGTTCATCATCACTTCTCACATATGTTGTGTTGCATGTGGTCTGACTCACCAGGCCCATGCTTATATGTGTTTCAGCAGAAATTTTTTCAGAGATTTTTTTTTCCAAAGTCGCAGTAAACCAGGTAACTTCAGTATGTGCACACTCACAAACACATGGTATAATAATCTTAAATTGCAAATAAATGTGGCCTAAGTGAGAAAACAGGTTATAACTTTTTTTTTGTGTTGGGTATTAAAATTGTAAAATTAGAGTTAACAATACATCAACTTAGAGTAAAAACTTTAGACAACCATAACATTTTATTAAATCAGGTTTTACTGTATGTTGAAAAATTATATAATCCAACAAAGTGGGTGAAACAAAACCTAACATAGATGAGGTAGTTTCAAGTTACCATGTTTGCATGTCCTGGTAAACGTTTATTTTGCCACTTTCTTCATCTCTATACGTATATAAAAATGAACACTGACTGACTGACATATCAAACTGCAGCCTAAACCACTGAACCTAGAATAGTGAAATTTTTGTGTGGCTTCCCCTCATGTCGTAGGCGAGCACTAAAATGGGATTTTTCGAAATTCGACCTCTAAGGGGGTTAAAAAAGGTGAAATGTATTTCCGAAGGCACATCTATAGAGTTCGAACCCGATGGCCTATCGTCGTGATTTTTACTTTAATAGGACATTCATAAAAATGAATATTGCCCAATTTAAGGAATCTTTGAAATTCAACATTTAAAGGGGTGAAAAGACCTTAAATGTTTCCGTTTAATTATCAATATCTATTGAATCCTTTGGTGTAAAGAGTTGGTATTCACTTCAAAATATTGCTTACGTAAATAACAAAAAAATAGGTCTAGGATTTTTTTTAAAATTTGACCCCCAAGCAGTAAAAAGGGGCAAAATGTGTTTTAATTAATTTTTTTTATAGCTTTGAAACACAATTGGCTATCGTCGTGATTTTTACTATAATTGGTTACGTATACAAATGTCTATGACAAGACTCCAGGGCGTTTCTAAATTCTTTAACTAAGGGGGTGAAAATATGTGAAATGTGTTTTCGATTATACTTCCATATCTCTCATTGAACGCGTCGTCATCACAACCGGCCCCCCAGGACCACTTTCCCTCGGCCTTGCGCTGTGCCGCCAGGCTGTGCCGAAGGCGTGTAGCACTACAAGCAAGGCCGAGGGAAAGTGGTCCTGGGGGGCCGGTTGTGATGACGACGCGTTCAATGAATTGGCTGCTGACGAGATATAAAAGGCCTGACGACGACGCCG
>PNEQ01067164.1:0-13876 GCA_003012365.1 Medauroidea extradentata | reverse complement strand
GAGATATCGAAGTGCTCTTTGGTTTAAATTGATACTTTTGTAAATATTCCAAGTACAATTAAAATAAATTTTCTGCATTCGACCCTAAAGAGGTTAAAAAAGGAGTAAAATGTGTTTTCGATTCACGATTAATATATATTAATCCCATTGATTTTTATATAGCGACGTGATTTTTGTTTAAGATTGATGCTTACTCAAATACCTGAAAAGTAATTTCATGCATTTTCGAAATTCACCACCTAAGGAGGTGAAAAGTGGTGAAACATGGTGAAAAATGTTTTCAATTAATCGTCGATGTATCTTGAATCCAGCAGGTTATTGTCGTGTTCTTCACATTAAAGAGACACGAGTTAAGTAGTCTAAAACATGATTTAAGGGTTTTTCGAAATTCACTCTCTTAGGTGGTGAAAAGACCTTTTCTGTGTTTTTGGTAAATCCTCGATGTCTATCGAACCCATCAAGATATACAGTTACTTTTTGCTTCAAGATGATTACAGAAATAATTGGAAAACAGTTTAAGTTTTTTCTAAATTCATAACTCTCAGCATTGTGCAGTGGTCATGTGTTTTTTTAATGAATAATCAATTTTGATTCGACTGGATGGACTAGCATCGTGATTTGTACTTCAATTGGATACTTATACAAGTGTCTAGGATGTGAATTTAAAATATTTTGAAATTTGACACCCCAAAGTGCAATAAAACCAAAAATTGGTTTTCCATCAACCCGCGAGAGCAGCAGAGATATTGAGGTGTTGTTCGCGTCAAGAGTGATGCTTACGTAAGTATTTAAAAATTATATGTTTTTTTCTCTCTCTCTCTCTCTCTCTCTCTCTCCCTTTTTTTCTTTTTTTACTTTATAAGGTAACTTGATAAGTAATAACAAAACGAAGTTTGTAAACTTTCTAGGCAGACGATCCGAAAAGCAAGTACGAGCAGCAAGAAGTAACTTATACAAGAGTTTCACTTTACAGTGAGCTATCGAGACGTGGTGTTGTACTACCTCTATAAGCCCAGGACATGAATACTATATTTTTTAAATTTAATTTTATTTTCATGAATTATTTTGATGTTCTGGTCTACATTCCAGGAAGTTCTGGGCTCGAATTCAGATAAATGCTGCGTGCGAACGTTCAACTCTGACACGCAAAAATTACAAGGCAGATTGAATTAGTGCAATTTACATGTAGCCGTTTAAAAGGGGTAAAATGGATTATGCAGTTCATCTTCCACATAGGTTTCTCGACAATATCAGCTCATATATATCATCTCACTAATCTCAAGGTTGGTGTACCAAATAAGTTTTTGCAAAACCTTTTCCCCCCAAAACTTTCTAATGGCATTAAACTTCAAGCAAATATTTTGAAATACAGTGAACCCTCGATAACTCGGACTAAAAGGGGGGAGAAACTGTCCGAGTTACGATTTGTCCATGTTATCGAGGGATGTCCGGAGAGGTGGCGTAAATGCTGCTACTTCTGGCTGATCCTTTTTTTTTTTATCTCTGTGCTAGAAGCTGGCACCAGGCACCCTTCTATCACATAAAAGTTTTTGTCTGGCTGGCGACAGCCAATGTGCGTGCACGTGTGAGAGAGATAAGAAATGATCGTTGGAGATAAGCTAGGGAGGTTGCGTGCGGAAGTAGTCAAGGTCAACCAGTACAGTCTCGTGCAATACAAACGCCGCACGTGACCACACGCATCTCACACAAGGTGTTTACATTGAAAAATACCTTACGTCCGTATGTCACAGCGTAGGGGCAGCAGCCAGCTACTAGCCTGATAGTTACTCTACCCTCCTTCAAAGTTACAAAGGTATAAAAATAATTTTCCTCGTATACATGAATAAAAACGATACTGTAATTAACAATCCTTCTGGTTCACTGTACATTATGTGAACATATTGTAACACTACTAATTTTAAAATTTAATTTTATGTATGTAAATTGCATCATAGAACACATAATTTACAGCTGTATTCTTACACATATTGTCGTATTATAAAGCAATAAAATTTTAATCATGTTCTACAGAGTTACCGTATTTACTCGCGTAATCGCCGCATATTTTTGACCAAATTTTAGGCCCAAAAAATGAGGTATGGCCATTATAAGGGGTTTTCAAAAAATTACCATCAAAATTTTTTTTTGGTGTAGAATATAACAAATGTACATTTTTTTCTATGTTTACTCGTTCATAACGTGAACATTTCTTCTAAAATAAAGAAAAAAATTTTGTCGGTGCATAGCAAAATGGAAAAATTAAGACAACAAAATCTTGTTAATCCATTCACGTGCGTCACTCATTGAAAATCGTTTAAAATTATCCCGCATAAGAAGTTTACATTTTACGGTCCATTACATGTATGCTATTATTTACCGTGAAGTAGTTTATAAACAAATCCGATTTACGCTTAAAACGTTACAACTCTCCAGATGCCGTTACGTTATCAACAGAGCATCATCAACAAGCTACCGTGACTCTTCGTGTCCGGCTTGGGCATGGATGTTGTGTTGTTCTTTCACCACCCACATCGGCTCTTGAAAACATTGTTGTTAAAGGGGCGTAAAACCTTCACACCAATTTTTTTACAACGCAGTGCAAAGCAATGATTTTTAATTTTTCTATTTAATGTCCGGGACAATTTGTTTTGCAACCCTGTATTCATTGTACATACCAGAACAAAATAATTTTCCGTTTATGTGTCATTATAACCCGTAGTTACCGTAATTTCACAAGCACCACATTGAAATGTTTATTTACGACACACGTGCGTGCCTGGCTCGCTGGGCGAAGAGGGAGGAAAGATAAAGAAGTGAGAGGTCAGCCTGCTGCGTTGCATCTTTACTCACGCGTCGCGCGCCTCGCTAGCAACATTTTACCACACGGAACTTGCCAGATATTTACTGTGGGATTATTAAAGGCTAAGTAGCGATGGACGACTTCGTTATAAAGTTTAATACTGTTCTAAAATATAATGGGTTGAATTTAAATCCAGCAGAAACGATTTTTTATGTCTTTTAACCAAAAAATAATTAATTAAAAATTATTAAAATTTTTTAAAAATTCTGTCCGAGTTATCCGAAGTCCGGGACATCGACGTCCGAGTTATCGAGGGTTCACTATATGTAATTGAGGGCACCGTCACCAATGGTTGTGCGGAGGGTAAACAGACGTTTACCATTTGATTTACCACTTGCCTTTAGGTATCTATAACTACCCAACAACGTAAAATTTTCAGAGCTTTAAATAAGGCCCAGGCGAAGTCGCTGTTAGTGGCAGGAACAAACTTAAGACTGCTTTTCGCGTGGACAGCAATAGTTACTTATCCTACGGCAGATTTTGTTCAACTAGCCACTTGGACATTCTAACACTTGATGATTGAAGTATCAATCTTTTGAGTGCAAAGATATTTTTCAGTTAAAGTAAATATTATCAGTTACAAATAATACTCGCGAGCAAAGCCGCGTAGGACTGCTAGTAGTAACATTAAATTGTTTGCATGATCTAGGAAAAGTTTATTTTGCCACTCATTCAAATATAACACCAAAGTAAATAGTCCAAGGTTAGTTTAAAAAGTTATGATTTGCTGCATTCATTAAAGAATTAAATGAAAACTCTATTCATGTAAAATATTTGTGTATATGTACATTTTTTTAAACCCAAAGTGCAAATCTTTAGATGGGTACATCAGTCTAATAAAATGGTTACATCTTTTTAACAATTTCAATTTCGTAAATAGCAACTGGTTAACAAAATTACAAAAGAGAGATTAAATATTTTTTAATTATCTTTAGTCGTTAACGCGAACATCAATACAGTACAAATATAAACACATCAGAGACATGTAAATTCTTAACACACTTTCACCAGTGTAGTAACAAAAACTTGAGCAGCATCTTGGTACAATAATGTGATACAAAAAAGAACAAGCAACACCATGGCTGACGAGAAATCACTATAGCACAATATTCTGGTCACACTATTGGCACAGTTATCTGAAACTTCTGACACATGAACATATTTATTCTTTATAATGCTACATTTAATTGAGAACCAGGGTTATTACAGGAATACTACAACATTTCTAATAATAGTATGATGTTTCACGACCAGCCCAAAACACAAACCATAATTTTAGACCAATAACTTGAAGCACAAAACATCTGAAGCCTACTTGTAACTACGACATCTTAAAGCCTCAAGCATTCCTCAGCACAGTTATCTGATATATGCCTCAGTCAAGGAAATAATATGGCTATGAATATACAGTTATTCATCAAAATATGTCAAGACACAATGAAAAAAAAATAAAAAAATAAAATAAAAAATAAAAAAAAAAAAATACCCCGAGGCAGCACAGCTGTATAGCATTAAACTCACATTGGGGAGAACTTAGGTTCAATTCCCAGCATGGTCATTCTTTACAAACTAAAAAAGCATTTTGGACATACCTCATTGCAGCAAATGTGTATGTCCAAAATACTTGTTTACTCTGGAAATTGCCCCATTGCAAGAATCGTCCAAAAATAACACGGCCATTCTTATTTTTATTTCCCATGTTATTATTTTTAATAATTCCAAGGGTTACTTAACACAGGCCATAGTCACTTCCTTGACTGTTCCTGCCAGAGCCACTGGTTCTATTATGTCACATCAATGATGTACAGATTATGCCCTAACAACCTAGAAAACTGTAAAGTTCTAGCATCACTACTGCTCTCACATTTACTTATTTTTGTAAAATTGTTGCTATCATATCATTTGGAAGATGAAAGCCTCAGAGGAGTCCCCTGAGACTATTATGTGAAGATGATACTGCGGTGGTTCGCTATTGCCTTCTGCAGGGATAGGGGTGAAGGGACAAACACATCACTTAGTATTGGACCTAGGGAGATAGTATTAAACTGTACCTCCCTGACCGAGAATCAAACCCCGGACCCTTGGTCCACTGGCAAAGAGTTATAATCACTGAGCTAAGCGTTCGGACACTAGTATTTATGTTGCATGCGACATCAAATTAAAACTCGTACATCTACTATTTGAGTGTGGGACCGAAGCCTAGACTACCCTGCCGCTAGATCAACCACCTAACAGCATATGGTACACGTCATGAAGACACGGTGGAAGGCACACATTGACGTTGCAGCGCTACCAAACACGCACAATGCAGGAACGTTACACATAACTCCGAAATGCCAAAATTCACTAAAAACTCTGCATATTTGTTTATTTTGATTTTTTCCACTAATAAATTAATTTCTAATGTACTGATTGAAGGAAATAGATATTGTCTGAATATTTCAAAATTTGCACTACGATAACTTAAAATCCTGAAAACAGGTTGGACTAGACCTGCAGTGTTTATTTACAGTTGCATGATCTTCGTTAGTCTATAATTTTGTAAGATGCTTATTTTCAATTATATTTCTTTTTAAAATAAATATGCTATAAGTTAACGCAATGGACGTGTTTGACAAGGGAAAAATTGTGCTGATATCTGTAAAGCTACGAACTTTGTTGAGGTTGGTACTGAGGATTTATGTCAGTAACATTAATCCCGGTACGAAAAATTTTATTGCGTTGCGTTTGAATAGTGAATGAACTACATGTGCCTCTATCCAGAAAGTTAACTGAGCTAATTGCTTGAATGCAATTAATCAAAATCTGAATATTGTCAAGAATATTACTACTGTGACCAACAAAACTATTGCCGGTAACTTACCACAATCGTCTCAGTAAAAATTTAAATGGAAATTTATTCTTTCCAGAACAATGCACTACGTATGTTGAATGGAAAAATATTTCACCTTGATAGGAAGCACCAACAAAAAGTTTCCCAACATAAAAACATCACCATCCAATTCTGCCTGCTTCCTAATTCCGAAAAATTGTCACAAATGCAAAATATTACAAAGTCGTAATCAAAGCCTTTAAAATGGTGTCCTCGAAAGTTGGAACTCGACTCATGAAACAACAACCACGTGGTCACATTCGTGAATCCTCTGCAAAGTTCGTAGTCTCCTTACTGATAGCAGCGCAACTAGCTGCAGAATTTTTCCCTTTGCCAAACTAATAACATTGAGTTTCCTAACCTGTAGTAAAATTAATCTTAGCCAAGGCTGTCAATATGACTTCTATAGAGATATTGGAGTTCTCTATGTGGGGGGACACATAACCATAAGAATAGTCATCATCAGCAGCATTACGAGGTGTGAGCCACTCAGTCCCAAAATAAGACAAAGCACTTGTCCAGCAGGATCAAATCTAGGCCTGGTTCTACCAAGCAGTAACAAAGCAGAAGATCTGAGAGCAGTTGAGTGGAAGCTGCCACAATTTAAGAAGTGTCAGACCCTATGTTAGATTGGAGATGACCCATATAGACCTGGCTACTCACCAATAAGCATCAGGTGAATAAAAACGACTGGGGAAAGTGGCTCCATGAGGTGGAGAGACATCACCTTGTCCACCAGGAGTCATATCGTCATCCCAAACACTGTTTCTAGGGACATATCTTCAGTACTGTTACATTCACTGACGATTCATATGCAAATTATTTCATGCTGGTTACATTTTAGGAGTTGAGATATCTGCATGTTGAAGGTACAGACAACAACAATGTAATTAATGTATGTTTAAATACAATTTGAGCAGATATGTTCTTTCCAGTAAAGAGTTTTTATTGAAGTAAATTACCAGCCATCTAGAAATGTGACTTGCTAATCAGGTAGACTTACAATAAAATGCTACAGACGCCAAATGAAAAGTACACTTCCAATTAACATAAATGGTATATAAAATGTTGATACTAAGTGGCACAGCAAAAAAATTTTACTAATCAAAGTAAAACTGTCCGGATATTTAAATAAATTAGTCTATACTCAATTCCTCGATTTGTAACATAGTATAACTCTTTTAAGGGTTTCCGAAATGGAAACAGTTGTCCTGAGATTCACAAATACAGAGCAAAGTTTTCAGGCTTGTAACAAGGTTTCGCTGTATTCAGCAAGGGTTATACATCCCATTCCCCACAGCTCATAGTAAGTAGCACACACAATCATAGGATTCAGCCAGTTTCCTCATGTCAGTCTGAGAGGTCGTGGTTGTGGTAGCCGTACATGCTGACGATACTGTCGTCCCTGGTGACCAGCCGAGCGTGACAGCGGGTGAACTGGTAGTGGCAACAGCGCCAGTACATCTTGCCCTTCCGGAAGTTATCTCTCTGGAACATGAAGCCACCGAGGAGCAGCTGTTTCTTGCCGTGGCTGCTCAGCACGAAGCGAAGCTCATCTGCACACACAATGTAAGCTCACTCTCTGTCCGTTAAACCGCTCTACTCACGTGTTTCCCTAGTGTATACCGTAATTGTTCCCTTCCAAAAACATGCAAAGCAATGAGCAACACTTAACTCATACTAAAATGACTCACAATTTCATTCACCAGCAAAGTATTGTCATTTGCTTTTTTAAATAATTGTTCGATCATTAACCCCTTAACTGCGACATTCGACAATGGTCGAATATATAAAATATTGCTAAACTGCGACACTGGATCAAATGACTCGGTAAACACTACACACAGTTTTCTTGCTTGAAACTAACAAAAAGTAAACTATTTACAAAATAAAATTTTTTTTACACTTACTTGTCATTATTAAAAATTTTTTTATCCTGGAGTGAAAGAGTTAAGGATCCGAAAATAGTATAAAATTACTTGAGCAATATGCACACAACAATTAATAACAATACAGAAACTTACCACAGATTCATATTCAGCATTAGCAACATGCAAATTTCTTCTTTTTCCATTTTCACGAGTGAATATTCACTAAAAACCACATGATTTCGTAAGTGCATAAAGTTCAATAAATACAACAATTTTTTTTTTATTTTCATTCTAAAACATGAAACACACAGCCACTGAATAGCAGCAAGAAGTTCTGACATGTATGCCAGATATCAGTCATGCCTGATATTTATGATTCTGCTAACGTAATTGCTCAAAACATGTAAAAATTATAGTGAATTTAGGTACTACATATAAAACGAGCTAAATAAATTTGCTGTTAATTTTAGTGCAATACACTGTAAATAACATGGTATACAATACAAAATGTAATGATGCCAAAACAGTGTGCAAAGCTAACATCATTTAATTGCATTTCCAAACACACTATGTGTTGTAAAATCAGCAGTTTGGTATTCACAGAATGGTACAACTCGAAGGACATTCCTGAACATGAAGTTAAAACATAGAACTAGACTTAAATGCACAGTAAGATGGTTACCCCAAGACTTTACGAGAACTGACCTAAGCTAACTCTGAATGACATGCAACTAATCTGTGGTCTGCAACGTACCACAAATGATGTAAAAGTGTGAGAGGATAGAGGGTGAAGAACCAAAGGGACACCTACACGAACAAGGAATGAGGAGACAGCTAAGAGAAACACACCTGTTGGCCTGGTTCTTGATCGCCGAAGTCAATAAATCATAGCCGAATTCCACTGCTCTGCAAGACACAAATATGGCTGCGCACCTATTAAATATCACTTTACTATTTGTTCCGACAAAGCGCAGGTGCAGAGACAAGCAGTGTCTTCACTTGCACCTCTAGTGAGAGCTGGAACTGAACATACCCTAACAGTTTTTTAGCTGCACATGAGCAAACAAAGCAAATATACTTGTGCCGAAGTATTTGACATGTGCATATTTACAACCATGTTGTACCCATCATGTGATATCTTGTACTACTGTGTGCATATTCAATTTCACTACATCATAACCAGACACAAATTTGCATTGCACCCATAACAAGGTATACCTAACCGCCCCCCCTAGAAGTTCTCACCACACCAACACTGCCTGGGGCAGTCAATATTGTAAATTTCAACTGTTACATAATTGAAAACCACCATCTAAAAACTCTTCTCTTTGTGCAAAATGGGTGCTGATTTTAATGAGTGAATGACAAACTCCAGCGAAGAGTAAAAAGCTAGCTGTCCAACAATCAAAAAACTGTGACTTACTGCTTCCCAAGAATTGTGGAAAATAGGCAGACAGGCTAATAAAGTAATATAACACACAGAGGCACAAGTACTTACAGATGATACTTGTAAATAGGTACACACACACACGAAAGGACGATACACATATTTCCGCGGAAGTGCAGTCGCGACGTTTCGCCAGAATCAGACTGGCTTCCTCGGACGGCAAGATATGGCACAGTTACAAGTATCATCTGTAAGTATTTGTACCTCTGCTATATTACTTCACTGCTTCTCAAAACATTTGAGGAATTTGATTGTTCCTGAGGAATAAACGGTTATAGGTCATTCTGAATAAAACATGCACTTTTGAAACTCTAATATCTTTTTCTTTTCAATAAAATTATGTTTTCCTGCCATATTTCAATTGAAACAAAAACGTCTAAGTAACAATCAAAGTGTATAGATTGTACCATAGTCAACAGTTATTGTCTGTGGTCAGAGTAAATAATATATTTTAATTATTAATTTAGAAATGATTGTCTTCAAAAGTGCTCATCGTATCATGAACCATGTATAGTAAAGATTATACTGCAAACATTTAGCAAAATCCATTTGAGGAAGAATATAATATTTTTTAACAGCAAATAATGTATATAAAACTACGTATGCAACTAATGAAAATTCATTACTTTATTAATATATGTCTCAAATTCTGTATTTTACAGCAAACATCTTGAGCAAAAGAATATTACTATACTAGTATCATCACGTACAACACAGAAGTAACACGTTCAAATTACTCAATCTCTACCACATGTGAGCCTTGAAAACAGACGAGTAACTATATTCATACAGCTATTCACTTATTCGAATAATCAGCAGTTCAAAGAGAAAATTTTTCTAATTCTTTGTGCCCTCATCAGAAATTTATGGATGCCTAAGCAGTCAACAGAATACCCTTCAAGTCCTTTGAGTAGTGAATACATTCAATTCCAAGCGTGACTTCACAATACAGTAAACTCCGAATTATCCGTGCATGGATTAACCTGTATGTATATTATCCATGTGACATTCTGTGCGCTTAACTGTAAAAAACCAAACTTTAGTAAATAAATTATTTTTGGAACATAAAAATGTAAACTCTGGTGCACAAGAACGGATTTATGAGATTTCAACACTACTTTTTCTCGTGTTTACCCTGCGCCCCAGAAAATTTTTTCTTTATTTTGGAAAAAAAAAGTGCTACGAAAGAGAAAATACACAGCATTTGTAGGCAAACCCATACAATGTTGCAGTGTTTGAGTAAGTTATATAAAAAACATTTTAATGGGCTATTTTTGGATTATCAGTGATTCCCAATTGTACGTGTGTTGCGTGACATTAACTAACACGGATGATTAGGAGTTTACTGTAGTTTACTTTGTTAAATAATACAAGCCAACACTCTTAAAACTACTTTTGTAGCACACTTCAAATTTATTTTGCTTTTTACAGTAAATTTACTCTCTTCATATATCAGGCAGAACAATAAAACCCGGCTACTTTTACAACCATTACCACTCGAAAGGAGTAGCATAACAAAGATGTCAACTGAATGACTTTGCATAGTTCAATCACAAATGCTGGAAGGAACTTGAAACACACCACAAGACAACAATGCACGTGTGACTGGTCCCGTGGTGAGCAGCTGTACCGTTGTAAGACTTAACTTATTCCCGGGGTCTGTGACTGTGGATGTCCGCTCCAGTGATCACCCCTTTGTCGCATGTAATCAGCCGGGCTCTGCACGTGCCTTGGTCGTACTTCATGCACTGCCAATACACCTTGCCATTCCTTACGTAGTTGATGCGGTACTCGTAATTGCGGAACCGCAGACGAGGGGTGCCTTTCGTTGTCCTGATAAACTGCAAACCAGCTACGAAAACAACAATTCCATCAATCAAAACTAGTCCTCCTGTTTCACATTAAGTTGATAATTTCTAAAGCAATTCATTCTAAATTAATTTCGAAATAATGCTATAAAAATTATGACAGAATTATTGTTAAAATTATAATGGTTTTCAAATATCTACAATTTAAAAACAACTAGCAATCGTAGATATGTAAAGACTCACAGCATACCCTAAGCAAAACAATTTGAATTATGTATTCACCACTAAAATTACAAGGCTTCATGGTTACTAGACACACTGTTTTCCAGGAAGTCAGGATGTCCGTCCTAAAGGTCAGCAGAATATGACGGCCAGGCAGCTATCTCAGAAGAGAAATGTCAAGCTTAAGCAAACTTTTACTGCATTGAAAATAGGAAAAAGCAGACACATTAAAAGAATTTTTTATTCCAATAAAAATGCTAATACTGAAAATATATACTTAAAAAAGCAATCAATAAATATATTTTAACTCGGTATGGTGACCTGTTAGCACTGCATAATCAGTATGCTCTGAATACATGTTGGTACAGTATAACATCAATTTTACGAGGCCTCACAGTGCCAGAGCTCATGAGGATGACCTCATAAAATTGCTGCTGCATAAAATCAAGTGCTCGTAAAATAAGGGTTAGGCCTTCAAGTGCCCCAGAATGACCTCATAAAATTACTGTCTCATGAAATCCAGTGCTTGTAAAATAGCGGTTAGGCTTCACGGTAGCCAAAAAGACCTCGTAAAATCCAGTGCTTTTAAAATAGGGGTTGGGTCTCATGGTGCCTGAGAATGAGCTTGTAAAATTGCTGCTTCATAAATTCAGGGTTCTACGGGATGTATTTACATTATTCTCTTTTCTGATGTGGCTTCTTGATGCTGGCTGCATTTCGACCTTCAATATGCTCTGTATGTGACGTATCACTAATCTCACCATGGGCTACAGTTATGTACTGGTCAGACCACTGGCCATCCACAACTGTAGTCTAGGTTCCATTCTCCTGGTTTTTCTTCTAATTCCCCCACCCCGGCACACTCCTGATGCTCTATACTCACCTCATGCCAGCACTACCAGCATTCAAAATCGTACTAATAAATTGGTCCACTGGCATTGCCATACAGCCTTCAGAAAATAATGTTTCACTTTCTGGAACTATTTTTCGTGATTGCCGCTATGCACAGGGTGCTTAACTAGAACGAAGTCTCGTCACCTGTGACTCCTGTGAACATTCTTTTAAGAGGTGACAGTTCAGTTTATGACCAGAAGTAATGTGACCAAAGAAAAACGTAAAGTTTCCGCTGACTACGAAAATTTCCATGTGATCAATTCCACACCTTTTGACTAAGGCGATAAGCTTACAATAGTATGTATTTGTATCTGTGTACTGATTCACTCAATACTCAAATTGTGATTATTCGCAAACTGATTATCCGCTTACCAGATTAATTACAGAATCCAAGCCAACCACAAATATCTGTCAAACTCCAGACCACTTACAAAAATCCAGATTATCCATAAAAACACTGAAAATCGACAGTTCTTGAAAATTAATCCTATATTTTAATTTTTTAACGCAACTTACACAGACCCGTACGTAACACATTTTATCATAAAACACAATACGATTCTAATTTTATTGTACAGGAAGCGAAATTAAGAATTTTAAAGATCAAACAGAATGATTTGTACCTACAAGTTGCTTTTCAGTTCAATTCTTTGATTCATAAATTATTTCAGTAAGTCTAATAATTCTACATTTCAGATATGAAACCAAATTTTGTAAAACATATTCTGTAATAATGACTGCTCTGTATCTGACAAACATAAAACAAGAGTAAAAAAACTGCATAAATGTTTTGTTACAAAATGGTTATATTTCATATCTGTGGCACACACAAATTAACATATAATAACTTCCTCACAAACAAGCTAGGAGATGTTTAGACCATCATCCATCATTTCAACTGCTTTTACTATACTTACTTTTTAAATCCTAAACTAGAGTATACAGTGAAACTTCCCAATACCGGACACCTCTGGTGCATAAAAAAAATGTCCGGTATTGAGAAGTGTCCGCTATTAGGAATTACAGTAGTATATAAAAAATATAGTAACTTACATATATAAAAAATTTAAATACAAAAATGGTAGACCTACATAATTTTCTTAACTCTATACTGCGTTAACCTCACGCTAGTCCAAGGCCGAATTTTTGTGGTATTTTCGGAGAAATTTTAAAACCTTTCGACGATGTACGGCAATAAATCTTACCACGCGCCGATACAGCTGGCTGGCCGACGTGACTTATCCACACACACTAGCGCGCGCGAGCATGAGACTGTGTGCCTTGTCTACACGTCGCTCGCTCTCGCTCGCACTGTCAGCCCTTTCGGCACGTGAAATATTTCCGAGTCGTGTGTCAAAGTTTCCGAGATTGACGTGGGTAGTTATTAAAAAAAAAAGTTTGATGCCAATGTTTTGTGGTGCATAATTTTCGTTAACTGCAGCTCATGTCACCCTAATTTGTCCATTGTTCTCAACGTGTATGTGAAATCATCACTCCATATGCATTTGGCTAAAGTCGAGTATTTTCATACGGCTCACTTAATTGAATGAAAGGCATGAAAAAAAAAACGTTTTCTACACTATCAATCTGCCGAGTAAACGTCACAGCCTCAGAAAGAAAGAAACAGAGGCTACAAAGCCACTCAAACGTTAGTGTATCTACAGTCAGTCCATCCGTTTTTGGGGACGTACGTTTGCTGGAATCGCAGCTATTCTCCGTCCACGACTTCAGTATTGCTTCCCTATTTTTTATTATGTCGGCAATCTGAGTTTTCCCCACGTCGAACTTCGCAGCAACGTCACGGACGCTTAATTTTTATTTTTTCACGCATCCTAATCACAGCTAATTTATCCTCTAAAGTTCAACGTTTACGCTTCTGAGACATTTCACACAAAATAAGTC
>PNEQ01067163.1:8566-77584 GCA_003012365.1 Medauroidea extradentata | reverse complement strand
GCAATTAAGTATGAAATTTAGTTAACATCGAAATAAGTTAATTGGGTTATTCCCTATACATAAAACAGTTCACATTGAAATACTGAATAAAATAAAACTTGATTGAAGTCTCTATGACAATTTTGACTAATTACATAACTATAGCATACACACATTTATTTACAAACTTTACGAATGAATAAAGTTGCGCATCTCAAGTCAATCCTTTGCCGAATATCGCCATTATGTTTGTTTGCTCACAGATTCGTGTACTTAGAAGTCACGAGTCGACTGAATGGAAAATATTTCCCTTCATGTTTATACCCTTACTTATTTGCATGTTTTGTTTTATTTTTACGTTCTATGCTTTGAAATACACACTTGTTAAACGTAAAAGCAAAGATCACCTAGCGCGGAAGCTTGCATTAATGCTTATTTTCTTAATGTCCAATACTAATAATTTACATTCCCTTAATTCTGCTCATTGTTAAAACATATTCTTTAGTGAATATATTTTAATTTTATTATTTTGCTGAGTTATTTGTTTGACGACGTAAAACGTGGGAGAAACTGCCGAAATTTACGTTTGACAATAATTCTCAGTAAACTGGCTATTTCAGTTACTTTCGGTTAAACAAATTTATACTAACTTTATTCATACACATTACTTTGTATGTTTAAAATTAGTTTTTTGAATGTGAACTTGTATTTACAAAAATATAAGCTTACGTTGATGCAGATGTAAAGAGACGAGAGCTTTTCAAAATGTTCAATTAACCGAGCACCAGTTATCTCAGCCGCAGTGATTCAATGCGAACAGATAAGATATCTTACATGCATCACTGTCTATCCGCAAAAATATCGGAATTCATTTGTTTCTGCGACCTTGCTGCATACAGTGCAGTCATCAAGTACCTTGGCCTTGAGGTGTGTCAACGGTAAAATGAAAACGGGCGATCGACTATAGAATGTGAAGTTGGCCGGAAGCAAAATGGCGGAAAAAAGTCTAAAATAATTAATTTTATTACAAATAAATTTATCAGAAACCATCTGCCAATTTTTGTAGCAACTGTGCAAGATTTGTGTTTTGAAAAATAATTACACAAATGTTTTTTTTTTTTTCAGTGTACACGATTATTTGAACTTTCATTAGTGAATAGGACAATAACTTGTATTTTTTAACAGTGCTACTTAAAAAAATATATTTTCCAATAAAAGTAAAATATTACTTGATGCATTTTAAGAGTATAGAGAGAATGGGTGCACAGAATTTTGAAATTGTACAAATTGTGCGTGCAGATAGAAAAGTTTATAACCTCACCGACTCAACTTACATTCTTCACTTCGCTTTTTTTAAACATGTACTGACGCACAGTCGCATATGTCACAGTCTGAAGATTATCTACGAGTTACTATTCCCGAATGAACCTGATATTTTATTCGATTTCGAAATTTCCGTATTATTAATGTAACTGGACAAACTTTCATTTGAATAATTAAAATCGTAAGATTTTTTACTAACTTTTGTAAATGCACAATCGAATTCTCTGAAAAGTTCCTGTTACGGGAATCGGCCCAATATAGACATAATTGTGAGCTTCTAATGGCCACGTTGTGTTGCAGACGTCCTTGGGTGGATTAGGCCGGTGTTTGACCAGTTTGTCTCTACGCTGTGACTGGCATGTGTGGTTTTGTAAACATTAGTGCCAGCTGAAGCCCATTTACGTCAAGATATTCTATAAAAACCTTATTTTAAATTGCGTTTGTCCGATAACTTGCCTGCTCAAATAATTTACGGAAATCTAGAACAGCACAAAATCACAACTGACCCATAACTAGAGATGATGGTATATCGCGAAAATGTTTTGTGCCAACATAGCCTTGAAAACACTGACACAACGTAGCTGTCTACAGACCAATAACGCGCATCGAATATTAAAATAGCGGTATTCTTATTGGCTTAGTCAAATAGGGCAGTAGCTTCGCGTACAAGGAAAAGCCAGTAATCTTTTGATAAGTTGAACTTACGTTGAAGCCTAGCAAATAGTCAAGTTTTCCCGCGATAAACCATAATCTCTACCCATAACTCATTCAATAACTTTCGATTGAAATCTGCAATGCATTACTAATAGTTTAAAAAACAATTATATTGAAGAAACGTATTCTGGAAGTTTTTCTGTCTCTTTAAAAAAAGTGTAACAACTGAAAAATTAGCTTTAAGTATGCCTCAAGTTGCTTACTTGGGAATCGGTTTCGGAAGCAGGTAACAGAACATATAGGTTTGTTATGGTGGTATATGTAAACACACGCCGGCGTTCAACTTCTAGTTTTCTTTATTAAATATGCACACACTTTTCATATGCACATACTACTACACTTTGTTTCCTGTGTTCAGTCCTAACCAAAGCTTACATCGGACGCAATAAACTACTCATGACAACATTTATTCTTACTACCGTTTCATGTATAGTAAATCTGTTAAAATTATCACCTATAGGGCTTGATACTTTTAAAAATACAATAAAAAAATGCATTCTAATAAACACATTTTCTGGATAGCATTAAGGTGAAAATGACCCACAATTCTGTTGTAGCGGAGGCAAAAACACTTGAAAATGTTGGTTACACGATCTCTTTATTTCTCTGCAAAAGTAAGAAGTATTATAATTACTTAGTGTCACAAAATAAATTTCATTTAAACGTCTTGAGACGCAGAGAAGCTTTTCTTCTCGAAAGAAAGAGGAAACTCTTAGGATGTTCTAATAAGTTCCAATTATCAGATCTCATTTCCTTTGCAAGAAATGTTCGCGCTTAATTATATTTCTTTTTTCTTTTCTACTCAAACCATTCTGAAAAAAAAAAAAATAATAAAACATATATATAGGCTACAGCGTCGACAGTCTCCGGGTGGTGGCAAAAAGGTCATTGTGATGTTTGCCTGTTCTCTGAAGAGATGGGAGAGGTCACAGAAGGTCAACGCAAGGAAAATAAGGAACAGGGTGAGGTTAAAAGGATTGCTGTTCGTAATGCACTTAGCACTTTCTTTTTATTCCGTTCTTCGTGGGCAATTTTACACGTCGCCTCTTCGATCTTCTCCTATAACGACCGTTAAAGCTTTGAGTGCACTCTCCCAAAAAAAAAAAATAACGGTAGTCATATAATTCTTCTTTTTAAAAGTCGCATGCACAATTTAGCTCGGAAGTGAGTGATGTACTCAGACATGCAAATTACACGATATTTTCTGACTGCGGACTAAAATGTGTAAACTGCATTTCGCTTCTCGATGTCGTAGCTTGCAACGGGGGAAGCTTTTGGCCAGTAATTAAATATTCGATTTTTGTAAGGAACAATCACACGTAAAGCAATTAAATACCTAAATGACATCATATTTGGACCAATGACTAAAGGTGATGGTATATCGCGAAAATGTTTTGGGCCAACATACCCTTTAACACCCTGTAGTTTCTTGCAACGTATATGATTGGGTGGGTGGTGTACTTCTGACACATCGTAGCTATCTGCAGACCAACAACAGGCACCAAATATAGCAAAGCGGGATTCTTATTGGCTCAGTCAAATAGAAAAAACCAGTAATAATCTAATAAGCTGAACGTGTGTTGAAATCCAGCAAACAGTCAAGTTTTCCCGCGACAAATCATCACCTCTACAGTGGCCTATGACATAACACATAGTGTTCACTGTGTTATAGGTCAATGAAATCATGTCTGTTCCCAAATATCTGCGCCGATTTTGCGTTTCTATAGCGGAGTAACGTGAATGTAATAATAATAATAATAATAATAATAATAATAATAACGATGATAATAATAATAAACCATAATAAATTAATTTTGTTTTTAAGTGTTATGTGTTCCTGTAGTACATAAAATATTTAATGTTGTATGGGTGTGTTTAACAGGCAATGAGTAACCGGCAAAGCTTGTTCGGTGACAAGCACGTTTTGATCAGAGAATAATACTAATTATTATTAAATATATGTATGTGTACACCAGGATAGGTAATGTTTAGAGCCCACGATTTTTGGTGAAAATAATTCTGCAACAGTTTGTTTCAGTGTCTTATGTGCACACCTGCAGCTCTGCTTCGTGGTCAAAGATTGGCTGTTTTTAACTCTCGGCGTCTCGGGTTCTACCAGCAAATCACATACGTGTGGTGTCGCAGTAACCTTGTTCCTGTTGGCACAGTCAAATTAGCAACATCTGTGCAATAATACATTCTGCCAGTAACCATGGAGAATAGTTGCAGATGTGCACGTAATGTATTGAAACAAACTGCTGCAGAATTCTTTCCACCAAAAATCGTGGGCTGTAGTAATGTTCGATATCAGAAGTCAGACACACTCGGGCCAAGTGATAAGCAATTGTACTACATACTATTCTCCGTTCACTCTTTAAGTTGAGTTCTGAAGTAAACAAATAACGTAATATCATTACACTTCGCTAGATTATAATTGGCTCAATTTGTGCAGCGCGCCGACGTACTATTTCCAACCGACAAAACTGTGTACAGTCGGTATCATAGGAAACAACAATATCCTATAGCCTATATTAAAACAATACTGCGTGAAAATTTCGCACGTGTTGTTGACATACGGAAACAAAATTACATAAAATCTTGCTAAAAATATTGACATCATGTGCAATTACCGTATATTTCAAAATTTAATTGTAATTATCAAGCCACGACTACCGATCGTATTCTAATATTCCGGTACTAACGTAACGAAAATTTGGTACTACATGCAGAAAAAAAGTTATCAACAAAATGAGTGATTAAACTTACTGTAAAGGCCTCCTGAATAATTTTGTACTTCGTTTTGGAAAAATTTCATGAATCACCAAACAATCTGTCGATAATTCACGACACATATGAATCAGAAATTTGCAAAAGGGTCCAAGTCCAAGTGAATAGTTTGTTAGGAAACAACAAAAAACTTATTATAGTGGATCTGTGAACGAAACAGGTTATCAAAAATCGATCATTTGAAAGTTTAGTGTGTATGGAATATCAAAAATAATTCACTTAGATACGCTTTTGTCTTTCATTTTTGTAGAAATTAATAAAGTTAATGTGGTTGGTACCTTTTGCTAATGAAGTAACTTTCATTATAACAATGGCACATAAAACATGTCGTCTTGAGTTGTTATCAGTGCAGTGTTGATATATTCTATTGAAAAATTAATAATATAATATATGATATCATATTTTGCAAACACATCACCACCTGGTACCTTATATCCATAAAGCAATGTTATGAAAAACCTAATGTCCTTGACATAATTTATTGTAAACTTGGTATATGCTAGTGATAACATTACTGAATAACATGGAAACATATTATTCAACAACAATAAAGTAAGTTGTAAACAAAATAATGCACTATGGCACATTCATAGACATGTCTACTAGTCTGCGGCAGGCCAATGTAGTATATTGTAGTAAAATGTGACCATTTCATCATGAACTGCAACATACCGCAAAAATGTTACAGTTGCACAACAACCAATAAACCAAACACAACACAGTCGTACCAATATCTATAAAAATGCCGTAATTTACGGCCGTCTATACCAACGATGAAGTCGAAAGCTTATGAGCCTTCTGCGCACGTATGAAACTTTGGCGTGTTGACTGCATTACAACTGTCTAAAAACATGATGGAAGTTTGCATATTTTGTCTACAGACACACGTCATGCACATTAACTGTTTTAAATATGATAGTAATATTCGTTAATTGAAAAGTAACAGTACTCTTTAAAACAGAGAATCACAATGTCATTGCAATGTCCATATTATTTGTCATTAATAAAAGGCACAATATCCAGAACTTGGTATCTTTAACAAAATGTCCCAAGTCTAGGATTTGGTACCTTTTGCAGGTTCCACATAAATTAACTAGACCGTTTAACGTATTTCTGGTGTAGGACTTGGTTTCTTTTGTTGCTGACAGCCTAGAGAATGCCTAGGAGACTCGGAATATCGTATAACCTGAATTTTCTCAAAAAGTGGACTTGGTCCCTTTACAAATTCCCGATTCATATATTTTTTTGTAAAGAGTGTTATGCGAGATTTTTATTCTTGCCTTATAAACATCACCATGCAAGACATTTTCACTGTTCACGTCCGGCGTCACATAACCTAATCCGCAAGCGATGTAAACATACACCGACGCGAGGACGGAACGAAATAGATCAAGGAATTTTGGTTCGGACGAACTGGAACGGAAAATGGATATTCGAATTAAAAAAAAAAAAAAAAAAAACCATTTGCAGTAGCCACAACATTGACGTGTTAATGTCCAAAAATACTTTGAGAAAAAAGTAAAATATTAGATTAGTTTGTGATGTTTCCGACTTATTTTTACTGTGGTAATTTTTTACTGAACTAAACTTTTGGTATTTTCAGAGTATCGTATATCTCTAAATACGGGCAAGTGTACCAAAAAACTCGTACGTTTAACAGTGCGTCAGTCGTTAAATAACTCGTGAACTAACTGTACGGATGTGTCGTCCGCTGACCATAATTACAGTAATAAATATATAGCGTCGTAGATTGTGTTTGCAGTATCTGTATATTTTATATATTTATTAATAAAACTCTCTCATTAAGTGATGGAGTGGTAAATTTATATGTACACGGCAGATAACATAGATCTATTTCTTATGCAAGATCACAGTGCACGGCGGTCGGCAGCCAATGAACATGTTTGTTTATAATTTTCTTTGTTTATCCTAAAACTAAACTTAGAGTGAACGGAGAATAGTATGAAGCAGAGTCTCGTAACCTAGGGTGACTAGTGTTTCACATTAAACTGTATGCACACGGCCCTGCCAATAGGTATCGCGTGCAAATTCAATGTTATGCTTAATATGACTGTAAGATAATGTGGTGTACCTACCTGTATCGTTGCCATGAAAGGTGTGGTTATGGATCCTGAAAGGTTCACACTCAGGGAAAGACTGAAGTAAATATATTTATTTTAAGTGTAAAGCTGCAACTGTTATTTTGGAGTAATAATTAATTGTATGCAAGTTTTATATTGTGGAAAAATAGTGCATCGTTATGGAGAGCAGTAATTTTTAATTTGTATGATTTACAGGAACCAGATAAATAACTACCTTTATCAGGTAAATTAGACTTTGGACACTATAATATATCTTTTTAATACCGATTTATTATAACAGCAGGGAACGATAATGTTAATTGTTCTTATTGGGCATTGTCTTCTGAATTCATATTTCACTTTTTTGAAAATTTTAAAACTTAATATTTTACATATTTTCACAGTGAAGCCGACATACAGTACTCTTTCCTCTTTGTCAGTCCAGGAGTTAGTGTTTTGTCAGTACTGGATCATTCTGTCGTTTGAGGGGTATGGGTGCTCCCTCGGATAGGCCTGGGGTCTGCAGTTTCCTTGATGCCTGTGTCTGGTATACCACTCTGGCAGTGAGAAATACTCTGTTGTTGCCCACTCGCTGATCCCCTGACCCGCTGAGAATAATGCCTTCGGCTGGGTGGCTTGTGAAGAATGGCTCTGCTACAGAAATACATCGCATTTGAAAACTGCAACTGCTCTATGTTGCATTGAGAGATAGCGAAAATGACCTATGACAAGTCTAATTATTACAGTTAGCGAAGTAGCCTATCGTCTTTATACCAAATATGACGTGAAGTTGTAGGTTCACTGTGTGAGGACATTGCACTTTTGGCTAGAGAGAAAATTTATAAATCAAAACTCGTAATTCATTATTTTTCTAATACGGTAAACCTAATCTTCTTCGTGATACTATGGCTTTGAAATTCAGTAACACAAATGTGTTCAATATTTAAGTTGTGATTTTATATTAGATACGTCGGTCACTTATTACCGAAACTACACATGGTTGATAATATGTTGGTAAACTTGTAAATTCGGTGCACAGATCGTTACTAATTTTTGAAGCCCACAACATGGTTTATGACGAAATTAGGTTAAATCTAGGTATATGTTCAGTTTAATCTACATCACATAGTTTATTGTTGGTAAGTGAGAGCCTGCATTTGCGGTTAATGTATTCAGAAATAAATTCAACTTTTTTTAGTTTGACATTTTAATTTCTCCACAGTTTCTATTACTAGACAAATTAACTCCGAGAGTCTTATATAATAGAGAGTCCCCGTCATGTATGTGTTACTTACTGCTCCTTTTAGAAGCTTTCTTCTGCTGGGAATGAGACACTCGTGAATTATAAGCGTTCACGACACGTGCTAACAGCCTTTCCAAGGTCACGTCAAACTTACTGTATCATAACTCGTCTCTGATATAAATAACCTCTCATAACAAAGTCTTTACTTAAAATTTCCAAACATCAAACTTATACGTATGCCAATCCTGTACTAAATTGATCCATATTCTAACTTTCTTCTTAATATCACGTTTTCACACTTCGACAATTCTTTTTAAAACTGGCTTAAAATGATATGTAGTCTGCTTGCTTAAGAATATATATTGTGTTTACATATATTTGAGAGCCAAATTTTAATTGTTCGCGTATAACTGTATAAAACGGACGTAATGGATGCCAAGCTTCGTGAAGGTTCATTGTCACAAAAAAAAAAAAAAAGTGATGTGAAATGAAGTTAGTTACGCCCCGCCGACGGTCACGTCCGAAATAGGGCGGACAAAGCGCGCACGCTATTTGGCTAATATTTGATGAACTGGCAAGAGCTTCCCGACTGCGAGGTGTGTTATTTATAATGCACCCTCACACACGGACAGGAAACGAGCTAATAATACTCTCCATAGATAACTTATAAGACGACGTGAAAAGGTTCTCTGGTTCACAGAACTGGCCGCACGGATTGCTATGTGACGTAACACGCAACATCCTGCATTTGTCTATCTCTGACGTCTCATACATTTTTATAATCAAATGTTGTGCTTGAATTTAGTTTGAATTATAAATAAATATCGAGTAGGAAGTTAGCCATAAGGGAGGTCATCTCATTTCCAAAGACAAATTTCCAAACTGGGGGTCTGCAGATGTCCGCTGTTTGCTGAGAGATGACACGGAATGAAACCCTTCAATAAGATAGCAACAGCAATAAAGTAATGGGGAAATGGGAGTTGTAACTACATAAATACAAATCAGTGGACGAACATGTATGTACATGTATCCATAGCGTAACTTAACTGCATTTTAGCCATTAAGAACGATAAACAGCCCAGCTCAGGAATAAAATAAGCGCTGAGAAATGATTCAGACAGTTATATATAAACAAACTTTTTAAAATAATAATAGTTTTGTAAATTCTTGTTTTGCAGAGAGGATTATTTACAAAATATCGATGCAAGTTTGCAAGAAAATTTTTTATAGTTTTTATGCTGTACGTGTTGGTAAATATGGTTAGAAACGTCTTTTTTTAAACTATCCGATTGTTTTAGATGCGTAAATATTTACATTAAAATGATGTTTGTTACGTAAAAGCCAGCCTGATTTTCACTCGTCTATTATAAAAACTACACTTCAGTTGGTTTGAGCGGACGTGTCATGCCCCTGAATGTCGACAGCCAGCAGTACAGTACCGACTCTTACACAGTCAGGAGGTATTGTTACGATTACATGAATATTTCCTTTAGTTGCATGTAAATGTATTATGTAACATAGTAACTCGTTAACTTAGGGACACTGACATTAAATTACGCACGTTATCATCATACCAAGTACACATTTAACTATCTCTAAAATTTCACTTAACATTACAAGATTACGCTTAGTTACGGAAAAAGACGAGCTTAACATACGCAACATAAATAATTAAATGTTACGTTCTGGTTGATAAGCCTGTCAGTCTAGTTAGAGGACCAGTCCTAACTTGAACATGTTGCTGAGGCTGATGTGACGTCACGGCGTCGTTAGACCTGACACTTGGTGCATCCTGGTAGCCAAGTGCACTTGGCGTCTCTATGAATAGCAGACCATTTCGATAACGACACGCGGACCTACATCGTGCAGTGGCTACTTAAGCACTCGTTTCGATCTGTAAAAGTGGAGATTAATGCTGTTGCCTTAAATACAATTATAGCATTAAATATTAGTCAAATCTTGGCCGGATTGGCTGTTGTTCAAGAGAGTTGTCAAGACTTCCATCTCCATTCATCATCATAACAGCGTGCTAAAAGTGTAGAACGTGTTGATCCTGCTATTAGTCGGCTGACGAGGGGCCTAAACGCAGGTACACATAGCACCAAACTACGTATGTTTACGTTCTTATTTGTGTAATATTTCTAGTGCTTTAGTTTTGTGTGATGTGATATAGGTATACGAGCGTAGGTGATTAACTATACAAATATTTGCAAGTAACAAAATAAGTTGTTGGTAAGATGTACTGTGACAAGCTTTATGTCTGAATGTGTGTGTGTATGTATATATATAAAATTCTCGTGTCACAGTGTTTGTTTCCATACTCCTCCGAAACGGCTTAACCGATTTAAATGAAATTTTGTATATACATTCGGTAGGTCTGCGAATATGTTTTTATCTATTTTTTATACTCCTAAGTGCTATTGTTAAGTAAATATTTTTAATTTAATAATGTTAGAACCCGGTCGATAACTGCGTAAGTGATAATTGATCAGTTATCCCCACGAGCTGATACCAGTCTATCCCCACCAGGTGTCGCTGCTATATTATTATTATTTATTAATTTATTTATTATTAGACATCTTCCACTAATATACTACATCCTTACACACTTGCGATAAGTTATGTATGTGACAAAACAACGTTGGTTGGGGCAGCTAGTGTGTGTGTGTGTGTATATGTATATGCATATGTATATATATATATATATATATATATATATATATATATATATATATACATATATATATATATACTATGAAACAACTGTCAGTGTATAAACTTCAATTCTTGGCTATAAAATATTAGTGCTACCCGGGTCGTTAGTAACAAATATGTCACTAAGAGAGAGAGAGAGAGAGAGAGAGAGCAAATATGTACAACAGTTATATATAATATACATACCTATATAATTGTATAATTATTCAAAGTGCATTTATATAATTATATATACTAAACCAGTGAATATTAAGCAAAAGTTTTACTATTGATGTGCAACAGAATATACGTGTTACTGATCAGGCGACATAGCTGGTAGTTGGCATGTAAAAGCAATCACAAAGTTAAGTCATTTACGCATACCATTCACTGTACAAAAAAGGATTTTGTGACATAAATTATTCTACGTGAGTGAAAGTGTCTCGTTTATTATTCCATTTTACGGAAATATCGGTAACAGCAATATATTTGTCCCAAAAATATTACTGCACTTGCCCATATGACGGTTTGTGTGTGCGCATCTACGAAGGCCATGCTCTCTTGTTTCTAGTCTAAATATTTTTTAAGGCTTAAACGAGAGCATATATCAAAAATCAGTTTGGCAGTTATGTTTAAAGCTGTTTATTGCAGTGATTGTTAATTATTTTCAAGAAAAAAATAATCGTTCGGTTTCGACTAAAATGTTAACTAACCAGAATTTTGTTAATTACATAATTTTCTAAAACCATAGTCTTGAAATAGCTTCAAGTAGATGATTTTAAACAAAACTGCCCGACAGATTTTTGATATCTGTTTTCATTTAGACATAAGTTAAAAAAATGTATATCGCGAAAAAAAGTAGTTACTGGTGAGCAAAGACTTAACGGCTAGTCTTCGTGTATAATTGTAACTAAACCGTTCACGATAAAGTGAGCACTGGATGTAATTTCCCTTCGGCCATTAAGCAGTCATCTTTACTATTTTTAACATGAAAACTTCTACGTAACTAAAAGCCAGCGTGGACGTTTCAACACCCAAAAGTTAACATCGACTGGCCCAATAAAACGTATTTTTAAATTAATTCCAGGTTCTCCAGAGTGATCCGTTTATAGTGAACAGCTCCTCGATATTTTCAATAGATTCCTTACAGAAAAAATTACAATTTCCTTCCAGTAACCGCGATTTGTTTACGGTTCTGAATATCTGTAGTGGCCTATTATGTCATTTATTGTTAAATATGTTGAAAGGCTGAAACAAAAACTATTTTTTAATAATCTTAAACGTATGACATTTTGCACTGAGTACTGTTTAAACCATGGAAGCCATTTAATTCTTTCCCATTTTTAAGAATTTTTTTTTAATTGGCGCAGTATGTGTGTTTTGCGTCTTCTTATGATGAACTATAGTAACTGGGAGACAGTCAAGTATTTTCCTATAATAGTTAAATACAGTTTGATTTTATCTCTTAACGGTATAATTATTTTATGAAAAGAAATTCATTTCCAATTATTACATCCTGAACCTAACTTACACAAGGTTGTGTTAAAATACTTGAAACAGAATAAAACATCACCTAAGTAAACTCCAGGGCTGTATTCAGTTCATAAAGAAGAGTGTACGTGAACGAAGCTATCTGTTGGTAAACAAAGTTTTGTCTAGGGTGAAGGGGGGGGGGGGAACTAATATATGAAAATAACAAGGTATCAACTACTTTTTGTGAAACGAATGTCAACAACTTAGTACAATTATTAAGTTGTTTTATATCAACGTTAGTTCCAAAATAAGACTAGCGTTGTCGTAACTGTTCTTGGTCAAAGATATATAGTGCCGTTACAGACTAATTCTGATTGGTAGTTACTACTGACCTCTAATAATTTGACATTTTACATAACTTGGTCACGAAAACTCCAATATAATTGCAATGGACGACTTGAAATGAGGCGGTGCTTCTGTCTAGTGTGGGATACAATTCCTACCTTCATGGATACTGCAACCGAACATAACCTTCATACAGTATGAGATTATGTTAAGAAAATTTATTATTTGTTTGAAATTTTCTGCTTTTTCTGGTAATCATCGATCTTATGCATTTGTTTATCTTAACCAAGTAATGAAACCAATGGTTTTTTCACTTTGCGTGTAAGTCTATGCTTGCACACAATTATTATTTCTGCCATTACCAGCATTTGTAAACAAGCTTTGTTTTCCACAGTTCTCTCCCCCTGTGATATGACGTCAGAGGGCGTGTACTTCAAGTAGTCCATTGGTTAAGAAAATGTTGTGTAATTTTTTATCGCGAAAGAATTATTTATCCGAATAAGGATGAGGTAACATGGACCATAACTCAGTAATATGGTGTATGTGACAGACCAGACTTCAATAAATGTTACTTCTTTGAAGTGTTGATGTCACAGGATCGGCTGATCTTCTCTTTGTCTATTAAACAACTGTCAGAGCAGACGTTTGTCTAAATAACGTGTAGATTTAAGCATGTCCCTCGGCTTCAACATAGAAGGGATTGTTTTCATATAATATATGATAGACTTGTCCCTGTTCGTATGGAGTGCCATCTAAATTGAAGCGGCCGGCTGGAACTGCACTCTGCAAATATCCTCCTCAGTTATGCATCCACTATTTGGGTCGGGCTGTTTACTCGGCCTCATACCAAGGACTCGATCAAACAAACTGCAATTTGTTATGTTTTCTCTGAAGGGTGTACGAGCCTGTGTGCCTACAATTGGACAGATATCAGCAGCAGGATAATTACATTGACCTACTTCCCTCACACCAGCTCCTGTCGACAAACACGAACCAACAATTGCGTAATTTGCTCATGCTCTAATTTCCCTTTCCACGAAGGAATACGGATCGGGAAAATGTTCGACAGTGCCTTCATACAGCGTTTTCTACTGGTCCTTCGATAAAACGTAGTTCCAATTTCCGTTGTGTAAACAAGATGGTTAAAAATAGCTGGCACTAGTTGGTTCAATTTGTTCTGAGTCCTTGGCGTTACAAGTGGTTAAAACACTATAATTGCAAATTTATATCAGCAAGCTGAAATTTACTTAGGCTGTGTCCGAACAGTCAGTATATACTCGCTAAGTACGTACTCAAGCTTACTAGCACATCTTTTGTACTAGCTGAGATCATTCGGACAGGTCAACAACATTCCATGCTTAACTCTGGTGGCAATATATGTAACTAACAGAAAATAGCAAAAATTGTTAATGTAACTACCAGAAGGAGAACGTATTTAAAGGGTTTAATGAGATAGGTATTAACTTAAATAAAAATAAAAATTTATTATTAAAAAATTTTTTACTGAATTGATAAATTTAAAAAAATATATATAATAACATAATATTCTTGAGTATGTTTTAAGACTTAATTTAGTTATGTAATTATTTTTCGGAAATTATTTATAAATTAAAAGCAGAATTAAACTGTATATTTATTTACACTGCTCGAGAAAAACGTGCTTCAAGCTGTTTTGTCGTTAACAATTACCACCGGCATATTTAAATACATTGATTTCATTAATTATTGTCTGTACATATTTTTCCAAAATAAATTGTTGTAGTAAAACTGATGTTTACACGAAAGTTTCTCAAAAAAAAGTATGGATTAATTTACGTATAATTCCTCACATATAACAATCGGTATTATTATAATGAAGCTTGAAGTAGATATCTTTTGCAAAGTGTTGTTCCTGAAGTATTCGATACAAATATATGTATTTTATTTTGCCTAAATAAATAAACATAAATAACGTTGATTTCTAAAATTTTTAAAAGTAAATTTTAGAAATTCTTTGCAATGTTTCAAATAATAAATATAATTTTTTAAATATAACATTTAAATTGTACCTTTTCTGAGAATATTTAGGCCTATGTTTTTAAAAATATTTGTAACGAACTTTGCATTTTGTAAAGTCAGGCGCAGTGATCCACAATCAGCCACCCTCTTTGTAACTACAGTGTAAATGGTGCTTTTAAACTGACACAGGGTCGGGGCAAAACAGAAGACCTCACGTGTGTAGTGTTACGTTGGTAAAAATCAAGTCAGTCATGAGATATAAGCAATGTTATGGAAGAACAATTATTATTTTTGAATTTTTCTTTAGATTTCTACGCCATAATTTTTACTTCGTATACAATCTTGTCACTTAGGTATGTTTTTTAAAGATATTATCATGTTATTAATAAAAAGTAAATGGTATACAATGTAAAGTGACATTTTAATCTAATCATCGCCAAATGCGAAATACATTCAGCATATATATTCAAGTATTAGGCAATTATATTCCATTCAGAACTGGAATAAAATTTTATGCTGTTCAGAAATGCAATATATATATATATATATATATATATATATATATATATATATATATATATATATGTAGGTTACTGCTTATTATCAACGTCATTATTTTTAAAGCCGCGTATAAGATCAAAACTCTTTTCACATTATAAAACAATTAATCTGAAAAATACTTCGACAATAATTATTATGATTTACTAGTACTGGCTTTTTAACTAACACACTTTATCCACTTACCGAAATTTAATTTTTGTTTATCAACTGATTTTATTTAATAACTGCTAAAATTTATTTGTGATCGTCTAAAAATTTTGTAAAAAAAAGCAATTTTGTGAATATCCAGCAAATTGATTTCAATATAGTCTATAAGAATTCGTGAACTGTTACTTAAATTATTTTCTGACTGGTTTAAAGAGTGGCAAGTGCATTACACTTGTTTTTTAAGTTTTCAAAACATGTACAAAGAAGGGGCAAAACTGTTTGAGCCTTTGGTTGGAATAAATAAACATTGCTACAAAAAAAATTCGAGAAGTCTCTGTCGGATTGTTATTTTGTCAAAGTGATCTCCAATTTCATACATTCTTGGTAATGTTTAACTCATTCCTTTCATTACCAGCCTGGTTGTTTGCAGACACCACGAGCATTCAACAAGCAGACATTATAAGAAGTCAGCAAGTTAGTGCCGTGGTCTAGCTAGCTAGAACAATCACCGGGCCAGCTCAGACCATTATCTCTGCACGCTGATACGGTGAAGGCGCGAGTCTGCAGCACACACAACTCTTCCGGCACTTACAACAGACCACTTCCCCACCTTCCACACCCTAGCCAGTGACGCGGTCCAAGAACTGCGGACAACAAAATGCTATGCCGCGTATCTGCACCGCACATTCTCAGACATGAATTTTGCAGCACTTTGTTTCAGTGCCTTACGTGCGCACCTGCATCTCTGCTATGTGGTCAGTGATTGGATGCCGTAACACCCAGCGTGTGGCGGTTAAACCAGCAAATGACAGACGTGTTGTGTTGCGGATATCCGTATACTGATTGGCACAGTCAAATGAATAACGACTCTGCACAAAAGACTCTTGTCAATAGCCATGAAGTTAAGCTGCAGGTGTTCACGTAAGACACTGAAACAAAGTGGGGCAAAAAACCTTTTCACCAAAAATTCCCGTCCCTAAGAAATGACGAAGCTGTAAGTACCACCATGAAGCGGGCGTAAAATGCCGCATTGTCATAACGATACAGTCATTTAAACTAGCGTGCCGATCCATTTTTATAGGGATATAATAAACGGTGACCATGAAATGTTATTGATAGAAAGTCTGTAACAAAATTCAGTGTACGTTTCAATTTGAGTATCGCTACAACCAGTTAGTACATTTTGAAGTATTGCAGTCTGAAATACGGTTCTTAACTATGTTACAGCGCTTCAAAAACCGAGATTTTAATAACCATTGTGGCTAATGACATTACGTCCTTTTCCGATGTGTGTTTCCGTTTCGTACATTGGTACAATGGGCTCGTTTGGAATAGTTTCATAACAAATTGTTAAGAGACCTGAAAAATTCGTGTTATGTTTTGGGCACAAGCTAGAATTCCAACAACTGTAAGTTTGTATTACTTTCGCAATTGGCCTTTGACTTATTTGTAGAGGCACGAGTATTTCGCGTATTCATCTGGCAACAGCCTAGACTTCTCAGTTCTGTACGTGTTCCGGCTGAAGCTGCATATCCATTGGCTTCTAACTGTACAAACGTGTAGCACGTGATATTCCCACGACTTGTTTCCTTATTTATAACTGTCCTGCAGTTGTCAAATGTGTGTTTAAACCGCTCTCGTCTAATCACAGAAGGAGGAGTGAAATATACGTTTTTTACGTTCAACCTGACCTAGAATCAATACGCGAAATAATCGTGCCTCTACTTATTTGACATCTCCTGGAAGTCTCTGAGCCAGTAATGGAAATGGAAATAATACACACATATATCACTTTAACATCTAGCAACTAATTAGCGTCTGCTGTCTGCTTCAGTTCACACATAATCTTGCAGGCTAGCTTTCAGGTCAATGAACCCGTGAATTTTTCCCGTCTCTACTAATTATTATAGGAACGATTATTTCCCGTATTCATATGGTAGCAGCTTAGACTCCACAGTCCTATACACACACTGACTACAGTCGAATATTCATTGGCTCCTAACCGCACACGCAGGTACCACGTGTCTTCGCAGCTATTTATTCCTTACTGGTTTGCAGTTGTCAAATGTATATCAGAGCAACTGTTGCTCGATCACAGTAATGACAGGGAAGTATACATCATTGACGTTCAGTCTGACCTAGAATCAATACGCGAACTACTCGTGCCTCTACTAATTATATATAGTACAACGTATTTGAAGTGTCTTGGAGAATGTCCCTTAATGTGTCCGAGTATGTGAGTGTTTTATTGCTTTCTTCTTGGGGAAGCAGACATTCAATTATAAGTGGTGGTAGGAGACACGGTGGAGTAGTGGTTACACCACTCACCTCCCACATTGTCGAACCAGGTTGTTTGCGGTGGCGTCTCTCCCGATTTATTCAAGTTTGAAACGTCACTTTCTCACAGGACTCATGAATCCCATCTCAGCTTTGTTCTCACGCACATCATATTTCAACAGAACTTAAGAGTGCGTGGTAGATAAATAAATGCTGCAAACATAAATCTATTTCTACGCTATTTTCGAAGCCAATATGGGTAAAATACTCAATGACAATCTTATATATCGGCATTTGCCAACTTTATGAGTAAATGTTTATCCAGAATTACTCATTCGTTACGCGAGATCTCTTGCGCCGCAGTTAAATGCACGAGGTTCCGGCGTCAGAGATTGTGCCTCAGAAGTTCGTAACATTGAAAACAATTTTGTTTAAAACGTAGGCTAAAACTATTGTCTAGGATTGCTATTGTTTACTTTTCGCAAATTGGCTTCAAGAAACCTACAGTTATAGATTAATGCTTTTAACGTTGAATTATGTACCACGCCCTCTTAAGAAATCGTTGTCGAGATGTTTTCCGTTCAAATGCGAGGGAGTGATACGGGGGAAACTGCTCACTCGTACCTAGTTGCTCGACGCACCTGTGAGCATGACATTCAACTGAGACGGCAGTGTTGACAACTGTCCTGATGAAATATTGATAGTAACACATCGGCTGTAGAATTTGTATTTCTGCTTCTACCTGCCCCTCCGTAAATAACCGTCCAGGTATTACGCTTGTTTTTCAGGAAGAAGGGGAGCGGGGATATTGAAGGATGCCACGTTTGACTTTTCAAAAGGTCTGTAAAGCAGAAAAAAGTGAAAACTGCTAAAAAAAAACTATTTTTGAACTTCAGATTTGAGATTCCTTAATATAGCCGGGAACGTAGTAAGAGGTGGGATAGCGGGATATATCAACCCCCCCCCCCCCGAAATTCTAAGGAAAAGGAAACCATCACACTTTCCAATTTCATATATTACAATTTTTTAAATAGGTATATTAAATTTTTGGTCCGCAAATTTCTTAAATAGCACCATTCCGCACCTAAAACCAATTTTTTTTTCTGGGGAGGACCCCCGGACTCCCTCCCCCATATTAGCGTCGGGTATGGGTAATATTCACTCCCCCTCTAAAGAAACAGTTGTCTACGTCCCTGGCCCAAGCCGCCGAGCAGTTTGCAGACCTAATGGCAGACACAAATTTATTCGAAAATTGCTTAATTTAAGAAAGTTATCTCTGCTTAGGAATTGCGGCTATAGAACGATATACGCGTCTATACTATTTTCAGGTCGTTCCTTTATATCTGAGGCGTTTTATTTTCTTGCTGTATATAATAGGCAAAGTTTTTAGCTTTAGTTTACGTATAAAAATCTTGGCGCAGAATGTTTTAAATGGTATAGGCGTGTAGACTGCACACGTATAATTAATATTACGCCAGACAATCATAAGGTTACCACTGAATGGTTCATAGAGGCGATATTTTGGCGAGACGACTGCACAACAGTTCAGAGACTTGCGCATAGAGGCTAGGGTGAGGGGTGATGCATATGTTGTTTCATCCGCATTTCTAGGCTTCGAACGCGAAAAATACTTAACCTAGCGGCCACCTTAAAGTAAAGAAAATAAAATACAATGCGGCATCTAGATCACAACCTTTTGGTTTACGATAAGTACAATAACATCATACTGCTGCGGTCTAATTTGTATCCTTTTGGACTGAAACAAGCCTTATCAGGTCTTAGAAGCACGTGGGCTCTAAGGTAGACGCAAGCTTGTGTGTCAACGGCACCATCGCCTCTACGCGTATCTGGTGTATGTGTTCTCCTGGGGAACTAAAGGGGCAGTGTCAGTGTTTCAGGCGCATGTATGCAACCCTCATTAGGCATAATATAATCAAGGCTAATTTTATGTTCTCTATAGCAGTAAGAGTATTACATATATCGACATTATCTTTTTATCTTTTATAAGAGACAGAGTCATTATTTTCGCTGCGTTTGCCGAAGTCAAGTATAAAGAATGCTTGCTACAAATTCTACAAAACTTTTTTTCTTATCCCGTTGATAATGTAACCGTTTGTTATACTTGATTTTGCAGAACGCAGCGAAATTAAGAATGACAAGATAATGTTAATACGTGTAATACTCTTATTGCTATAACGATAGTAAGATTAGCCTTGATTTATGTGGAGTTTATGCAGGTTGCATTCATTCGCCTGAAACACTGACACGGCGTCTTAAACTGTACTGGTGGATAATATGCAGCAGTGTTCGTGTCTATATGACGTCTGTGTCAAAGGTTTGTTTTGTACAATATTAGAGGGAACAAAATAGTATTTCTCGTACGCGTGATATTTTGAGAGGGCTCGACATCCATCTCTTGAACTGTATTTTCTTCTGTACATGTGTTTCTAAAGGGTTTATTCACAGTATCTTGTCGGTACGCGCCCAACGCTAGTCACTACCGACAAGTTCTTGCTGCGTCTGTACAATAATGCGGTAAAATATCGCCGGCCGCTAGCTACGAGCCTGCCATCAGTAATTTAGAAAAAATAAATTTGGCACTGGACAAAATTTTTGTTGAATAGTAATAAACTTAAGACAAAGGAATTATTATAGGCATTCTATAAATATCAATTCAACACCAAACAAAAAATTTTACTTTTACAGTTAACATTACTAAAATATGAAGGAAAATTACTTCTTACTCTAAAAAAACGTTTCGGGTGATTACATTATTTTATAGCTTACATTATTATCATTAGTTTGCAGATATTATTAAAATTACATTTGAAACGTCTTTATCACCAATATAACTGTGCGCGTGAAGTAATTTAGTCGTAACGTCAATAAAAATAACAGTAAGCCAGCTAATTAGTAGAAAGCTTGATCTTTCTATCTTCCTAATGTGCTACACGTTCTTCTCCCACCTTTTCTATCCCTTTCTTCACAGACTAGCTCGCCCTTCAAAGTTCAAAAATGTACATTTTAACTATGTCATTTTTAAATTAATAAATAAATATTGTAGAGTGTTAACACTTCTTCAATTGTTCTATTTTAATTTTTCTTGATGTCATATTTTGAATAATTTAATTTAAACTAAGGAGCTATAAAATTACAATCGTAAATAGTTTTTATGTTAAACGTCCTATTTTTATGTGTTGTCACAAATCTTTGAAATACGCAAACACATTTCCAACAAAACCTATAGAACGTGTTTTAATCTATGAAGTAGTATTACTGGTTTAAATGCAAGTTAATTGGTTTTAATTAGGCGACCACCTAAGTAAGTGCGTGCGCGATGTAAGAGCACTCAGAAACCACATCATTTCATATGCGCTAGGCAGGTATCGCGTACTATTTAAAATAAACTACCATGAAACGTATTCCGTTCTTTTAACTTTTCACATAAAAACAGCATAAATATTTTCATTATAAATATTTCTGTTTCAGTTGGCTATTTTATGCTCTCTCTCTCTCTCTCTCTCTCTCTCTCTCTCTCTCTCTCTCTCTCTATATATATATATATATATATATATATATATATATATATATATATATATATATATATATGAGCGTTCTATTATCCACCACAAAAACATTAGAGAACAAACACAAACAGACAAGTAAACAAACAAAAGGACTTCGTTTGCAACTGGCAAAAAAAAAAAGTAAACATATACAATGGACCGACTTGATGTACTGTACATGCCCTCTGACGTCACATCGCAGGGGGAGAGTACTGGAGGAAGCAAAGCTTGTTTACAAACATGCTGATTTGTTGGTTGGTGATGGTAGAAACCAAAAATTTTGTGCACTCATACATTTGCACACTAGGGTATAAAGTATTAGTTTAGTGGTTAAGATACGCAAATGCATAAGATCAATGTTTACCTGAAAAAGCTGCAAATTCCAAACAAATAATCAATTTCCTTGACATACATTTCATTCGGGACATGTGAAGCCAAACGCTTGCGTGGATGTCATGTTCGTTTACGGTATCCATGGAGGTATGAATTGTATCCCACACTTTACTCAAGCCTCCGCCTCTTTTCAAGTCGTCCATTTCACAAGGAATTCAGTCAGTGATTTACTAGAATATAACACAAACGAGCTCCCTAGCAGAAAAAATAACGAACCAAAGAAAAAATATATAACTCAGACTATCCGAAAAAATAAATCCGTCCGTAAGTACGAAACCCGAGTTATATTTTCTCTCTTTGGTTCGTTTTATGGTGCTTAGGAGCTTGTTTGTTTTTTTTTTCAACAAAGTCCTGTTTGTTCACTTTCTGTTTGTTTGTGTATGTTCTCTAGTTTGCGGTGACATTTAATTTGCTGCAATGGCGTAAGTCCAAAATAATTCTTAAGTTTTTAACTTTATCCCATTTCAAGAATCGTTCAGAAATATCAAGGTTTTGTTTAAATAAATATTTATATGTCACCATTGCAGGCCACCCACATCACACGTACACGGATATTGTTATGTTTCCACAGTAGACTATGGTCAGTTGTAAACTGTTAACTACAATTACAGGTTTATCTACACTTATATTTAAAATTGGCGAGATTCAACTATTCACTTTAAATTGTGACCAGACTTAACTCGTGCCGTAGTCATCTACTTTGAGTGTTGGAATATAAAGGCATGAAACACTGTTGCAGCTTTCACATATTGCTGAACACTTATACCTTGACTAGCATTACACTGTGCTATTGCCTGCATGCTACTTTTAGTAGGTAATTTACATTAAATGAAGAACCTCACTACACACTAGATTAACAGTTCGGTAACCATGTGCTATAACAACCAAGTTGGTAGTTGGTCTATCTCTACAACATCAGTCTAAGTAGTTATATCTGCCCACTTGAAAAACAATCCTACAGTCTTAAGTCTGTCCATGCAACTTACAAAGAATCCCATGAGCAATATTTAGAGTCACCAAAAATTATCTCGAGGCGAAATTATAGTCTCTTATTGGTAGGGCAATTTAATATTGTATAAGTATTATTAGAGATGATGATTAATGGCGGGAAAATTTGACTGTTTGCTGGATTTCAACACTCGTTCAGTTTATTAGGTTATTATTGGCTTTCTCTTGTACGTGGTGCTGTTTCCATATTTGACTGAGCCAATAAGAATCACGCTATTGTAATATTTGATGCCTGTTGTTGGTCTGCAGACAGATATGTTGTGTCAGACGTACATAAGTCAATCATTATGTTTGGAGGTACGTCAATTTCGCGGATTCATCTGGCAGCAGCCTAGACTTGTCAGTCCTATACAACCACTGGCCACAATCGATTTGGCTTATAACTAGGGCCACGATTTTGTCGCGAAAAGATTTTTGCCACACTTTGTTTCAGTGACTCACGTGCACATCGGCAGTTCTGTTTCAAGGTTATTGGCAGCGTGTCTATGTTCAGACACGTTTCTCATTTGACTGCACCAATCAGAATAAGATCATTTGTGAGTCTGTACGTCTATAATTTGCCAAGGCCAGTGAGAGTGAAATCATCCAACCACAGACGATGTAGCAGAGCTGCAGGTGTGCACATGACGCATCGAAACCAAATGTTGCAAAAATCTTTTCGCCATAAAATCGTGGCTCTACAGTTATAACCGTAACAAGCAGGTAGCAAACGATAACACTTCGCATTATTTCCTTATTTACTAAAGGCTTGCAGTAGTCAAGCGCGTTTCGTAACAGCCGCCAGCAAGTCACAGACATGACAATGAAGTATACATAATTGGCGTTCAACCTGACCTGGAATGTATCTGCGAAATTTACGTACCTCTAATTATGTTGCAAGAAACTACTGTGTTATCAAGGGTACGTTAACCAAAAACATTTTCGCTATATACCATAACCTCTGAGTATTATGTATGGTATGAGGACTGATTTACCCCGAACACGACATTTGATGAGGATGACACAGTCCTCAATTACAATTATTTTTAATCTTCACTTGAAGCTGAGTGTCATTACAGAGTTTTGATGGGTAGCAATTACGCAGAAACGTCACTGGTGCCTCAACCTTGTGATTAATCTTATGAGATGGTATGCTATGTAGGCTGATGATGCTGAGAAACTTCAGTGGGTATAGGCGTCACACGATTTGTTTAACCTTTTAGAAACGCTAGTGTTCTAACAACGGAACTGAAAACATTACTTTCAGTATAACAATTATTTAAAGAAACACAACAGAATGCAATTCTAATTTTAAATAATTGCGAAGGAACTGCAAGTTAAATTTCCAGCATGGTTTGTAAAATGTTCATTTATAGAATGTTTAACTAACCGTGCGACGCTTACATTGGACTGCATAAAGATGGCGTTGCAGCGAGTTGCAACTGTTTTTATGAAATGCCTTTACGTGCAATACAGTTGTATTTATACGAAAATACCACCGACTGCAAACTATAATCCTATATGTATAGGCACGAGTAGTTTGCGTATTGATTCTAGGTCAGGTTGAACGTCAGCGATGTATACTTCACTGTCGTTACTGAGATAGGATGACAGTTGTTCTGATATACATTTGACGACTGTAAACCAGTAATAAATAAGGAAATAAATCGTTGCGAACACACGTGGTACCTGCGTGTAGCTTACGTGTAGAAGCCAATGAATATTCGACTATAGCCAGTGTGTGTATAGAACTGAGAAGTCTAAGCTGTTACCAGATGAATACGGGAAATAATCGTGCCTCTACACATAAGTTTAACAATTCAGCGCCCCTACTAATAGAAACACGGTTTACAGGCTCCTTAATGAATATAAAAATGTACTACGTGTTCCCGCCTTTAGGCAAGGTCACAGTGTATATGAGAGAAGGCCGGAGTGAAGGTTGGGCCAGCTGATCGACTAGCGAGACATGTCTGTTGCCCGTCCGACCTGAAGAATGGCTGAGGTGTGGGTGAGATGAGTGTGGAGTAGTGTTGGAATGAGAGAGATGGAAGAAACGAGAGTTTCCCGAGAAATCCCTCTGGCCAACAACGTCCACCACGTTTCCCACGTGCGAAAAATCCGGGACCGAACACGCCGGAAATCGAGCCCGAATTGCTTTATGTAGGAGGCGAGAGGTCTGACCCATCGACCACTGCGGCCCTTTTTCATGCCCCTTAATAACGATGAATAAAGATTTTGTGGACTGTTGTGTCTGGGAATACATAAATTTGGTTATACAAATTCCCAATTATAAACACGTGTTACACTATACTTATTACTTCTTAAGAATAAAATATGATCAACTCTTTAAGCCCAACAATAATCGCTGAACACTTTACGCAATTTAAGTGGCTTGCAGGTATAGGTGATACTGTAATTCATACGCCGGTCTGTGACACCCATAGGGCTGTATTTACATTATGCAACACATACTTACGCAGCCTGTCTGGTAGAGAACTTAAAAACAGGCTCAGAGCTATGTAAAACGATGATATTTCAATTCAATATAATAAAATAATTAATTTTAATTTCAACATTGTATTTCGTACTACTATGCTGTGTCTGAAGTTACTATTACAATGTTAATTATACTTGTAATTTACAGCACAAACATTTTGATCGTAATAATTTTCATTCTAAAAATAACCGAAATCTTTAAATACAAACTAAGATTTAAATGTGCTTATAGTATATTGGCGTTTGTAATTTAATTATGACTTTTTATTAGTGCAACCGAATTATACAAAAACTTTTTTCGCGCATGTTTTTATCTGCAACTCTTATTTGATTACTGTGTGAGGTTCTTCCCAGTTGACCGAACCGATCAGAAGAAAGTAACTACTTCACCAGATGTCTTGGAATCGTTGGTAAAACGTTTAATATCTGTTATCATCTATTCATTTAAGTTGGGATGAGCTTAATTGTACGGAAATACGAGTCTCGATCGTTTAGCGTGAGTAAGGTGGACCCTACTTGTGAGTCACACCTTAGATAACTCAGAAACAAAACCAAACCTGCAAAACAGCGAGTCCTCTCTTATTTGATAGTTGAACTGATAACTCACTACGGCAAATACCAATGTTTAGGGACAAGTAGTTTTCATGATACATGTTGCACCACTTTGTTTCAATGCCATTCGTGCACGCCCGCAGTTCTGCATCGTGATCAATGATTGGATTTAATTTTTTTTTTTTTAGCTCTCAGCGTCTTGCGATTCTATCCACTAATCACAGACTTGTTATGCTGCAGTAACTTTGTTCTGATTGGCACAGTCAAATGACCGACATCTCTACACATAGAATCGCTTCCACACCACGAATAAGATAGTTCCCCTGACACACTGTCATTTTTGCCTCAATTCATGACGATCCGTTAAATAAAGTTTGTGTTTTACTATCAGTTGAATTTTACGCACTGCCACACAGTGAATTTTTTATTAAAGTTATTTTTGCTTTCTTTAAGTTGAATGCAACGGCTACATGTACGTAAACAACTTATTACTATTATTATTCACCGAATAATACTTCTCTCTCCCATATAACTCGAACTTACGAATTTGTATTATAACTGGTGGGCATAAATGTTTCTTAACCAAAATGGACGTAATTAAGATTAGCTGATTCTGCCAAACTGCCAACAAATTTTAGAACGAATCCAATCTGCAAATACAGGATGGAAATAGAAGCTGTCAAACCTCTTACAAAAAATGTGACCGTGGCTTTCATGGGTTGCAGTCGGGCAGAAAAAATAACTGGCAGCTTGACAGTAACTTTACGATATCGACACAATAGCTCGTAGTGTCGCGAAGTTTCTTCTGCGCTGTTAACGTCACGTGTCAGATCCATAGTTCGGGTTTGTGGGCGTGGATGAAGAGGGCGGATATGTGGGTCATCGCTAAAACTGTTTACTGAAACTTCATGGCGTTCAAAAGTCAGGAATAAGACTAAGCACAGCAATCTCAGAAAATAGTTTTTACCAACTTAATGAGCAGCAATGTTGTAAGTGCGATGTGATTTTGGTAAACAATTTATGCCTACTTAATTATGTAAAATTAGAGCTACAGCTTTACGGCTATAATTTTAGGCTATTTTGAACCAGTTTGTTTCAATGCCTTATGAACGCATCTGTAGCTCTGCTTCGTGGTCAGTGATATTATGTTTTGTCACACACTTGTCTTGCGTTGTACTAGCAAATCACAGACGTATGGTTTCACAGTAGCTTTATTCTGATTGGTGCAGCCAAACGAGAGACGTGTCTGAACAAAGACACGCTGTCAATATTTATGTAACACAGTTTCCGATGTGTATGTAGAACTGGTTCTACATCATATAACCACAACATGTTATATTTCTAACATGTTACAGAACAAGTAGTTATGTAATAAGTTATACAATTTGATCCCATAACATGCTAAAGGTAGAGACACTGGAAAATCGCGAAAATATTTAACATAGTCTCCAATTAACTGTAGTATCTCAATCGTGACACGTGCGAACAGTTTTCTGGCAAACCACATACGTTCTGTGTTGCAACTGTTCAGTTCTAATTGGGTCTGTTGAAGAGGGACACGGTGCTTCATGTAAACGATAGCCAATATAAGTGTAAAACCTTCAGCGTTGTACATAGTATGTTGGAGCCTAGCAAACAATCAACTTTTCCCGCGATTTACCAGTGTCTCTAGCTAAAGGACAATTTATGTGACAAGTTCTACATTTTATTTCATAACATGTTATAGAACATCAATTTATTGCAGCAGTTACGTTACTTAACAGTTCAGGAGCCGCGGTGGCCGAATGCTCAGACCTTTAGCCTCCCACCAAGGCGATCCGGGATCGATTCCCGACGGGGTCGGTCCCCGGATTTTCACGTGTGGGAATTGTGCCCGACGATGCCGTTGGTCGGCGGGTTTTCTAGGGGATCTCCCGTTTCCCCCGCCCCTTCATTCCGGTGCTGCTCCATTCTCACCTCATGCCACCCCTCGCCAGCGCTAAAGACCTCGATGTTGAGCGTTGACCAAAATCTTCAACTCACTCACGTAACAGTTCAGTAATGATGGCATTTAGACAGAAATTAAAAAAAAAAATGCATGGGAAGAATTAACTGATGGCACGGAAACAGAAATTTATTTTCTTCACTTCAGCAAATTACTTTCAAATAACAATAATAATAATATTTTATTATTATTGAAATATAAATACACGTGGTTGAAGTGGAAGAACATATCAGTGGGATCCTACAGCACTTTCTTTGTGTCAAATAATACATTAGGATAGATGTTTAATTCTTTTTCCAATAAATTTTGGTCACGACTAGGTAGGCCTACACCCAGACACCTACCGGCATTACACTGACTGAACCACGGATGATAAGTGTACAAGAATTCAATACGGTTTCCTTGTTTAAATGTGGTAGTCGTGGCAGACGCAGACAAATACGATAAACATGTATGCCAGTGCGTGAAAACCATCAACTTGTTAAACAACAAGTTATATAATTTCATTTGATCTTTACCGACACTACGTGACGGTCCCCTTATTTCCACACAGGTCAATTGAGCCCAGGAATGAGAATCAATAACTCAGGCAAATATTATTAGACCAGTCTTGCGTACTGCCATGAACCGCTCACGGATGTGGAGAGAGTTGTAATACTGCTGTAATTGATGCTATTATATATGGGACGCCCACGCTTGCTACTGCCAATATTTAACTTATGTATTTTCATTGAAATATTTCGATGAAGTGGCCGGATAAGACACCAAAATCTCCTTCCGCGCCCAACCTTTACTTCTTATCTCTCCAAAATCCCGACGATAACTCTAACATCTTAACTTTTGGCGTGAAAATGTCCCCAGTATCTAATAACCGTTGGGAACGCTTTCCAGGCAATGAAAACCCTGGACTACCTTGCTCCCCCCCTCGTGAGCAGAACGTCACGCTACCCTTGGCCGTTATTTACTTGTTTGTCAAAGCTTAACTTTTTCGCATTTGTTGACATACCATTGATTACTAAGTAGTATTTACATTGATCTGATAAACATATAATGACACCGATAATTAATCAAATAAATTAAAGTAGTCCTCACTGTCAGGTTGCTACAGTAGCGTTGAGGCAGAGGGGTTTGGTGATGGCTGGAAAGAGGGGGAAGGGGGCTCGGACCGACCCTAGCCTTCAGTGACGGCAGGCCACCCCCTCTACTGACTTCGAGGCACTTAATTTCCATTTACTATTACTAAACTAATCCTATACTACTTAAATACAATAATACAACTAAATTACCATTATTTTCATTACTACCGTGTCAAGACGGTTAATTTCATACCCGACAATAGGTACTTACAATTACAAATGCCTTTCAATTTTCAATTTACAAAATTATTCATACTTAGTTCTATAAAAGTTCCACTTTGGCTCGTCACAACTGCAAGGGAAACATATTACTTGTTTAACAACACATAACTTGTGATAATATTTTGTGTTGTATAACTTTTTCATTTACATTTTTTCTAACAAATTATATATAAGTCAGTTGTATAACTTTCCTCATTTTAAATGTGTAACATGTTATACAACTTTGTAATATAACATATCATAGCATGTTTTGTTATGTAGTGTGGACGCAGATTAAATAATGGAACAAATGACAAAAACTGCTATCTAATGTTGCTCATTGTGTGTTTTTTCATTAGCTTTCTTTTTAAATTCCTTCATCTCAGAAGAAATATTTTTGTCTTTTAATTGTGTACCAGGGACGAAGCATGTTCTTGTTTCAAGGAAAGCACTATTTGATCCGCCTACACAGAGTGAGCACGAGGTTGTGTCATATCTAGGAATAAACTAGTAAGAATATTTTTCTATTGTTGAAGTAGGGCTAACGGAGAATTTGTTCCTCACCTTATTCGCGATGCTGGAAGAATAGTGTACATAAAACTTCTAGTCAAATGGTTCTGTACGTTACTTTGTATAGTCACTGCTAGATAATACTTATCTTATATAATACATCCACGCTTCGCAGCTACTCCCACAGAGTAAAAAATTAGCCACCTAAGGTAAAGAAACACTCCTGCTTTATGTTGCTTATGTTATTTTGCGGTACATTTGACTTCCAGGCTGGATTTCACAGATATGTACAAACTAGAGATTATGTCGGTATTTCCTTCGCTGCCTATTATATAGGAGCCAGTCACCAGTATATCACCTCTATACCACTACTATGTCGTCACTATGTCACCACTGCGTCACTAGTATGTTAGAACTGTCACCACTTCTTCACCCCTGTCAACATTATGTCACCCCTGTCACAAAAAGTTTCACTACAATGTCGCCATTTGTCACCACTGCGTCACCACTTTGTCACCTCTGTCGTCACTATTACGCCCCTATGTCACCACTATGACATTATGTCGCAATACTATGCACTACTATGTAAACACTATGACGCCACTTTATCACTACTATGTTTAAACTATGTCACCACTGTGTCACCACTAAGTCGCCAATGACACCACTAATTCACTACAACTTCGTCGTTATGCCACCAATGCGTCACCACTATCTTACCACTGTAATCACAATGTCGCCCCTATGACAGCAATATGACACTACTATGTGACCACTATGCCACTACTAATATCACTACTATGTCACTACTATGTCGCCATTATGTCACCAATGTGTCACCATTGTCACCACTGTAATCAAAATGTCACCCATATGTCACCAATATGTCACTACTCTGTGATCCTATGTCACCAACACGCGAAGATCCGACTCCAGCACGAAAGGTATACTATTGGCTCGCCGTCCTCTAGGGTGTGTAGCGTCAACTGTTGTCTAGTCTAGCCCAAGTCTACATATACCTACGTACAGTATATCTGCTTGTAATCCAGCAGATTAATGCTTAATCACAGGACTTGTAATTACGGTGCAAAGTTACGGTGTACTGTTGTCCCCGCACCACGCCTAGGCGGAAGGATATGCGAAGAGGAGGGAACTGGCTGCGTGTGCATTTCGACCACTGTACTATTCGTACCAAAAACATATTACCCATACAGTCTGCATAGAACTAGTGTGCGTAGCCTCACACTGGACATTACACATATCACAAACAACACTTATAAATGGGTATGTACACACACATACACACACATGTGTACTATACTTATACATCCATACATATATATATACACGAGCTTATGTTCTGATGATACGGTTGTCAATATACAGGGTATATCTTCATGACAGTAATTTAGAACTATGTGTCGTAACATCCGACATCAGTGACAACTCCGTTCTCGCCGACGTATTGTGACGCTCATAAAAAAAATTGCTGGCAATTCACGGAATTTGCAATTTAAGTGCAGTTTACAAGTATAATATGGCAAATTGTGCTATAATGAAACAATTTTAACGTAGTGATATTTGTTGATTCGAGATGCTACACAATCGTATACATTTCTTTAATGTAACATTTATTCCAACTAAAATTTACCACAAAACGTAGCTCGTAGTTTCCTGTTCGTCAGTGTCAAAAGTTATCAATAAAATTTAAATAAATAATGTTTTCAAAACTTGTAGAGTGTCCTGTGTCTATAAGGGTTTCGGGATAAAGCGAGCACTCACACAAACCCTGCAAAAGTTCTATTTTCAGCCAATCCGTATCTTTCCGCGTGTAACGGCTAACGACGGGAAATATCTAACCTCTCTGGACTCGTCACTTTATGTTTGCGCGTGTAAAATAAATTATGCAGTGGGTAGGAAACTTTAAATAAGTTTATTATTTACGTAAAACAAAATTATATTGATTTCTGCATTTATTGATTGCTGTATTTAAATAAGGAAATACACGGAACTATATTGCGTAAATGCGCTGCCAACCAAACAAGCAGTAATGTATCTGGAGTTAATATTCTGTTATATACAGTAACGGCTAGTGACATTTTTCAAATGTTAAATTTTTAGTGCTCACTTTATCCCGAACACCCTAGAGCAGGAAATGAATGTCAGTCCACCGCAGTTGTGGCCATATCAGTCCGGCAAACTCGGATTATTTTTCCTGTAGCTGTATTCTTACCACATAAACAAAATAATAACATTTTTGTGCCCCAGTGTTTTCTCAAAGTGCTTCGGCTCTCCTACCATTCTATCCAGCCCATGGTCCATCGCCACTTCTCTTCATACACGTTGGCGTTATTGTCTTAGTCATAAACAGGGGCTGGAAATTATTACTAAAAATTCTTTGCAGTGGCTTGTTACAACGTCGTATGTGCGCATGTGTAGTTATTTTTCATGGCCAGTGACTGGATTGTTTAGTCTGACACACATCATGGGATTCTACCATCAATAGAAAGAGGGGAAAAAATTCGTGGGGTCACTGACATGTAGGCTAGCCTCCAAGAATATATGTTTACTGAAGCAAATAGCAGCTGCTCATTGGCTGCTCGTTGCAGGTCAGCATTTAAATGCTTCTTTGTTATTGGCTCTGCGCCTTGTAAGACGTGTCATATAAGTCAAGGGGCAATTGCGAAAGTAACACGATCTTACGGTTGCCTCAAGTATAGCTTGTGTCTAAAAAAAATACCTCGAATTTTCAGGTCTTTTACCATCAAATCATAGACTGGTGGAGATGCAGTTACCAGTGGCGTATCGTGGTCGTGTTCCAAGGCTTGCAATATAAGCTCCGACTATACGCTTTGAGAACGTGGAATGTGTCTATCTGCCATATCCGATAAACATGTGTCGTGTAGACCGAGGTGTATTACTTGACAATACATTCCTTGCCTCTTGTACGCTATACAGGGTTGAGACTGTATGTACTTCTACCAGTCTAATGAGTCCACAGACAACTCAGAGTTGTGTATAGTCACTGCTAGTACCACGTGTCTTCAAATGCGACCACGCTACGCCACTGGCAGTTACCTTACTCTGATAGGCACAGTTAAGAGAATATATGTACAAATACACAAACCATGGAGCAGATGTGCTCGTAAGAGACTGAAACAAACACGTGCAAAAATATCTCCTCGAAAGTTAGCGTGATGTCCTTCAGCCATGAGTTCGATATTTATGACACCTGGATGTATGCCTGCCACGTTTTATAATTAAGTATATACATATAGTAAATTTTTACATAATCTATGTTGTTTATAATAGTAAGTTTACGTCTTTACGTCTTAAGAAGCTATCTTAGTTAATACATTAGCACAATTTCAGGATTGTCTACTCTAATATCCCAAAGAATAATACATAAACGAGAGTAAATATTATTATTATTATTAAAGCAAAGACAAAAGCTGTATTTCTGTTATTATAGTCGAAGTTATGATACTGTGTAAACAACACGATTATAGAAAAAAATTGGGACATCAGCGAAGGATTGTAATATAGCGCATTTTATACGCAATACATACTTTTCTATTAAAGAAATAATTTAACTACTGTGACCCAGGTACGTCCTTCGTGAATGCATATCTGTATTAATACTCATTAGTAACTTAATTGTTTGTGAGAAAACCGACTAAAAGCGAAGCGTATTATCGTACTTCTGTCTCTTTTTTCCCTTCTACACTCACAGATACCCCCTTCCGGTCAATATCTACCTTGGATCCCGCCTCTTATTGTGCCTTCTCAGGCGAGAACACCCTCAGCTGTCACCGCTTGCTCAGATCTCAATTATAGAGTCAATGATTTTTGGTGGAAATAATTTTACCCCAATTTGTTTCAATGCCACAAGTTCACGTCTATCAGCTATGCTTCATGGTTATTGGCCGAGTGTACGAGTGCTGAGGTGTCGATTATTTGACTGTGCGAATCAGAGCAAGGTTACTGCTACACCACACGTCTGTGATTTGCGGGAAGAACCTCAAGACGCTGAGAGATAAAAACATCCAACAACCGGCTATGAAGCAGCGCTGCAGATGTGCACATTAGGCACTGAAACAATGTGTTGCCAAATTATTTTCACCAAAAATCATTGGCTCTACAATAGCCATCTTTAGTAAAAGGCCACGGCTTTAGATCTAGCAACCCTGCCAGAAAGGGCCCTTTTAACACTTCTTTTAGCTCTCCAAAAGCAATGACCGTATCTGATTCGTTATTCGGCCCTACACATTGGCGAATCAGTAGAAGCCACTGCAATTGGCGAAACAAAGAAGTGTTAATATGACCCTTTCTAACAGGGTTGCCAGATCTAAGGCTGCGGCCGTTTACTAAAGAAGGCTATGGCTATACTCATTTATGTAGGGACGCTCCTTAAAAGTAGGAATATTTCAAAATTTACTTGTGAAATTTTACGTATGTATGGTTAACGCTTGTGGTATATTGAGTAACAGAGCAAAAGTAATGCATTGTGAAAAAAAAAAAAAAAAAAAAATTTATAGTCGCAGTTGTATATAATGCAATGAAGCGTTGAATGCACTGGTTCAATCGTATTTACAGACGGTTACGACACACATTTACAAAACGACAGGAATGAGAAAAGGAGTTGGCCATGATCTTTGTTAAAGAACCATCAGAGCGTTCGCCTGAAGTGATTTCGGGAACCATGGAAAACGGAAATCAGGATGGCCGGAGGTGTGGATCGAGCTCTGGTCCTACCGAATGAGAGTTATACGCGATACCATTGTTCCATCTCGTCTGGTTTGAATGTACGGTAACTTCCGACTAGATATTGCGTAAATGATGGCCAATGCTGAATGAATTTGTCCGTATATAAGTGTTACGTGAAATTTATTAACACAAAAGTTGACAAAAATTATATTGTCCTTGTATGTTAAACGATATACAAAATACAATATCAAAGTAAATTAGTCCCCTTAACTACGTAAATCCTCGTAACAACACCGTAACCACTTCAATTACGTGTCACATTCGCAGGAGCCTATTTACATTTAAATAATTGTCTTGATTTGTTCTCTGTATTAGCAACGCGATGATTAAGATGGATTTACGCACGCTTCTTCTGCCCAAGTGTCATGGGTTCGAGCATCCATTGTTTAATCTTCTAGTCTAGATATTGTTATTTTCTACATCGTTGGAATTTTACGTAAATGTAATATTAGGCTACGACTTTTCTACCCTCATATGTAACATACTTTGTCTCAAATCAGGTTTTACGGTGTAAAAAACCGCTATATTCCCGAACCCGTTCAGTTGTAAGTACCATCATATTCAAGAATCCAAAGTTCTGTTTAGCTTGAAAAAAAAAATGGCGTTCTTGAATGCTTGCGAACGTTCGCTGCTGTTGGAGGGTGAAAGGTTTGCCGTATGATCAGAGCTACAAACTAACAAGTGACACCGGGTTTTATGACGTCTAGCTCGTTACAGAATCACACCACGGAACTGAAGAGCCCTAGTGATTGACCTCTGCGCTGTGTTTGTCCACCCTGGCCGCACTGACAAGAGATCAAAGCCTTGCAATCAGCCGAAAAACCGGGGGAGGTCTACTTCAATTCTTGCCGCAACCCCCTTCCCGCATCAGCACTAGCGGTGTCGGGTGGATATATTTGCGAGAAGGGGGAGGGGCAGGCAGATGGGTGGATATGTTTAGCCGTATCACGCTTTTTATTTCGGGCATGGGCGGCGGGAGTTTTTCCATTTGCGTGGCTCCGACTGTTAATTTGCGTCCTGCCGGCACTAACGAACAGCAACGGCACTGCGCCCGCGTCCGTTCCATTCCGGCTCGGTAATTGAAGAGGAATTGCAACAGTTTGGAATTTGTTGACCCCCTACTCCGGCTGTTTCTCACCCTCACCCACCCCCTGGCATCCACTTGGCGCGAGTGCCACCCCACTACACCCCTCCCCGTGCCACGACACTACCATAGTATACGACCACTCTTCACACAGGTACCTACTGAGTGATGATGTTCCCATGGAGAAGCAGGCACAGCTCGCAAACTGTTTTTTTTTATTCCATGGCTTCATCTGTTCAACCACCCCTCCTTTCTACCGGAAACGAACTTGTCGGTTTATTTTTTTGCCAATTACAGATTTCTAGGTACATTTTATTTTTGGGAAAAGATCTCATGTCTGGTTGTGATTCGAATTACCTTCGGTCATGTCCACTTCACTGCACGGAAGATCATAGTTGGTTTATCGTGGGAAAACGTGACTGTTTGCTGTATTTCAACACACTTTCAGCTCATAAAAAGATTTCTGTCTCTCGCTTGTACGTAGAGCTGTGGACCTATTTGATTCCGTTATTGTAATATTTGATGTCTATTATTGGTCTGCAAACAGTTATGTTGTGCTAGACGTGTTTCAGCCAACCACACGTGTAGCAAGAAACCACAGTGTTTTCAAATGTATGTTAGAAAAATTTTTGTTACATTCCATTACCTCTCATCATAGTTATTTATTCTTGTAGAGAGCCTAATTGCGAAGCATTGGCTTCTGGTATAGTCGTGGCCATATTCTAACTCAGCCAGTTATGTTGCTAAAGACTACACTTGGTTCACCTGTAGCTTTCCTGTAGTTTCTGACCGAGTGGTCTCATGAGTAGTCTCTTGATTTTTGGTGAAAAGAATTCTGCAACAACTTGTTTCAATGCCTTGCGTACACACCTGCAATGATGGTTCGTGGTTATTGGCAGAATATAATAGAGCAGAGGCGTGGCTCATTTGACTGAGCCAACCAGAACAACGTTACCGCAAACACCACACGTTTGTAATAACTAGGGACAGGAATTTTTGGTGAAAAGATTTTTGCCCCACTTTGTTTCAGTGCCTTACGTGCACACCTGTAGTTAAACTTCGTGGCTGTTGACAGAGTGTTTTTGTGCAGAGTCGTCATTCATTAGACTGTGGCAATCAGTACACAACTACCACACATCAGGTCTGTGATTTGCGGGTTTAACCTCAAGACGTTGGGTGTTACGGCATCCAATCACTGACCACAAAGCAGAGATGCAGGTGCACTCGTAAGACACTGAAACAAAGTGCTGCAGAAATCTTTTCGCGAAATTTCCTATCTCTAGTATTGCGCGGTTAGGACCCCGAGACGCAGAAAGTTAAAAACAGCCAATCACTGACCATGAAGCAGAGAAACATATGTGCACATAAGGTATTGACACAAATTGTTGCAGAATTCGTTTCACCAGAAGTCACTGGCTCTATTCATGAAAACACTCGATCAGAAACAAAAGGAAAGCTACAGGTGAACCGCATGCAGCTTGTGGAGAAATATTATTTTCCGAAATGTATGTGCCGTTACCGGCTTCGTTTCATACGTGTGCTGTTATTGTCCCAAGCCGCTTAGTTGTGAGCTTGATGCTGACCACTCGGAGGCAGAAGTTGTTGTTCAATCTCAGACCTATGTGTTGTCATAGCAATAAACTTATATGCTGTTAGTGACGTAGCCAGAATTTGTATAAGGGAGGGAGAGTAACCTGAAAATTATATAATAAACACCGACCACCTCTTTAAAACGAGACGGGGTCTGGGGACACTCTACCGGAAAAATTTCTACTTCAAGGCGCTGCAACATTGCATATTCTTCTGTTGAAAATATTTTCAATTTTTTGATAATTTTGTCATTAAAACTAGTAACGAATGTCAGAGGGGAGGTTGGTTGTAACCCTTATCCCCCTCTTTGGATACGCCTCTGTGCTTTGTGGAAGGTAAAATTATTGCTTGTGGAATACTGATGATTGTAGCGTCTGATGCACGACTATAGAGACATGGGTTTGGACACTGGAGTTGAAAACTGACTTTCCTATTGGTTGATGCCACTGGTGTCGTTTATCATTGTGGAAACGGAACTACGAGTAGCTAGTTCGTATCGGAGCCGCTAGGGGCAATATTAGTATGGCGATATTACGATGTATTGCATTGTTAACAGCCCTATACATCTAGGGCATGACCATCGTTGCAATTTGTTAGAAGAAAGTTTTTTTAAGAGATACTACTAAACGTATGTTCGATATCTTTATATATGAAAAGAAAACAAGTTTAAAACTATGCCTTTCTATTTTGTCTTCTAGATACTTCTAGATACGTGATACCGCGGCATCTATAAATGGCTAAATCTGGCTTAACAGACTGCTGACACGGAAAAAAGCATATTAACCAGGATCATAAAACAAAAATAGAGAAGCACGCGTTGGACTTTACTAAGCACTTTACGTAAATAAAAGAAAGGGTCTCTAAAGTCCCGTAAGAAAAAGCCGACTATCAAAACACTACACTCCGTTTTCGCGCCCCGTGCGTAAGAGCCCCGCCTACCCGCACGTGAGAGGCTCAAAAGCGACGGAGCTGTAAGGTCGACCTTGAAGCGCGCATCAAGTGCCGCGTCGCCTCAACGAGCCAAGCTCTGAACTAGCGTGCAAGCTGGCCGCACAACAGTTTTTACTATGGGACATTAAGCGGTGACCATATAATTTTATTGGTGGAAAGTCTGCAACTAAGTTCAGTGCAGGTCGCAATCTGAGTTTCACATACATCCGGTTAGTACATTTTGAAGTACGGAAGTCTGAAAATGCCGCTGTTAACAATGTTGGAGGGCTTAGAAACAGTGTTTCTAATGAGCGTGGTGTTTTAACAGTGAGGTTTCGACATTGTCTGAAGTTAGTTTTCTTTTTGTACGTTGGCACAATGGGCACACGTGGAATATTTTCGTAGAAAAACCCTGTTTACGAACACACTGCAACGCATTTGAAGCGTGAGATAGGCGGTCGCCTTAAGGCCAACCTAGCTCTTATCGCATGCCAGTTTCCGTACCTTAGACTCGGCATCTAGCGTCTGCTTACTAGTGGCGCTTTCAGTCATAAAGTGGTCAACACAGAAGCATGGGCAGATAGGCTAGTGTCCAGACCTGTAATTACAAGACCGTAGCCTGGTGAGTAGCTTGGTTTGCTCAGTGCTGTACAGTTCTGGCACACGCGGGAAGAAACCAGTGTTTACCATGAAGGCGGGTTGACCCGATGGTAATGCGGCCGTTCACATACTGCCTACGAGCACATTCAGATACTTGTTTCGTAACGTCTAGACCAGAAAGAGTGATCGATATGTACCAAATGTTTCGCTACACTAAAATTTGAAGGGAGGAAAAGAACACATTCAAAACACACCAAATACCGCACAACATTTTGTGCTTGTTGCCGGTATTAGTCACAGGAAAAAAAAACATATTATGCATTTGTGTTACATGCGACGAAAAAAAAAATACTCAGAAAAAAATTAAGTTTTCTTTCCCATATATGGCAAAGAAATCATCGATACACACATAAAAACACCAATGCTCACACAAATATACGTTTTTTTTTTCAAGAATCTTTCACGAAAAAATTTTGTATCTACTATAGATTAAAACCAACCTAAACATTTTTCCATGATACACAAAAATTAACAAAAAATTTAATTTTTTCCCAGGACTGGCATTGTAAAACGTAAGTAAATGTAATGACTGACTGACTGACTGACTGACTGACTGACTGACATATCAAACTACAGCCCAAACCACTGGACCTAGAATCGTGAAATTTTTTGTGAGGGTTCCCCTCAGGTCGTAGGTGAGCACTAAGGCGGGATTTTTCGAAATTCGACCTCTAAGTGGGTGAAAAGGGGAAAATGTGTTTCCGAAGAAACGTCGATAGAGCTCGAACTCGACGGCCAATCGTCGTGATTTTTACTTTAACAGGACACTCGTAAAAATGCATATTAGCCAATTTAAGGATTTTTCGAAGTTCAAATTTTAAGGGGGTGAAAAACCTTAAATGTGTTTCCAATCAACTATCGATATCTATCGAACTCTTCGGGATAGATAGTTGACATTCACTTCAAAATATTGCTTACGTAAATACCCAAAAAGAAATTTTAGGTTTTTTTGAAATTCGACCCCCAGACAGTAAAAAGGGGCAAAATGTGTTTTTCATGAATCGTCTATACCTTTGAAACACAATTGGCTATCGTCGTGATTTTAACTTTAATTGGTTACATTTACAAATGTATGTGACAGGACTCAAAGACGTTTCGAAATTCTTTATTTAGAGGGATGAAAATACGTGAACTGTGTTTTCGATTATCCTTCCATATCTATCGAATCAATCGAGATATCGAAGTACTCTTTGCTTTAAATTGGTGCTTTTGTAAATATTCCAAGTACCATTTAAAATATATTTTCTGAATTAGGCCCTAAACTGGTTAAAAAAGGGGTAATATGAGTTTTTGACTCATATTCGATATATATCGATCCCATAGCTTTTTATACAGCGACGTGATTTTTGTTTACGACTGATGCTTACTCAAATACCTAAAAAGCAATTTCAGAAATTTTCGAAATTCGCCACCTAAGGACGTGAAAAGGGGTGAAAAGTGGTGAAAAGCGTTTTCAATTAATCGTCGATATATCTTGAACCCAGCGGGCTAATGTTGTGTTTTTTACGTTCACGAGATACCAATAAAGTATTATAAAACGTGATTCAAGGGTTTTTCGAAATTTACTCTCTTAGGTGGTGAAAAGACCTTGAATGTGTTTTAGATAAATCCTCGATATTATTGAACCCGTCGAGATATACAATCAATTTTTGCTTCAGGATGATGATTACAGAAATTATCGGAAAACTGTTTTCAGATTTTTCGAAATTAGATTTCTCAATACTGCGCAGGGGTGACATGTGTTTATTTAGTGAATTATCGATTTTAATTCGACTGAACTGGCTAGCGATGTGATTTACACTTCAGTTGGATACTTATGCAAATGTGTAAGATGTAAATTTAAAATATTTTGAAAATCGACACCCAAAAGGCTGAAAAAGCACAAAATTGGTTTTCCATCAACCCTCGATATCTATCCAACCAGTAGCGATATTGAGGTGTTGTTCGCGTCAGAGTGATGCTTACGTAAATATTTAAAAAAATATGTATGTATTTATTTTTCTTAGTTAGAAACGTGATTATTAAGAATAAAACTAAGTTGGTCAATATTCAAGGCAGACGATCCGAAAAGCAGAAACGAGCAGCGAGAAACACCTTATACAGCAGTTTCACTCTACAGTAACCTATCGAGACGTGGTGTTGTACAACCTCTATGAGCCCAGGACACAGATATTTTATTTACTTTTTAATAAAATTTTATTTTCATGAATTATTTCGACGTTACATGACGCAGTTGTTTGTTACTCAGGTCTAAATTCCGGGAGGTTCTGGGCTGGAATTCCGTTATAAGCTACGTGCGAACGTTCAATACTGACACACAAAAACTACAAGGCAGATCGAATTAGTGCAATTTACATGTAGTCGTTTAAAAGGGGTAAAATTGCAGTTCGCTTTCCACTTAGGTTCCTCTACAACATCAGCTGACATATCGTCGGTATACTGCCATAAGTTATTAAGTCATTAATGTTATTTTGTTTAAAAACACTATTAAATTGTAGATATTAACAAAAATGTGGTACGTTTCTATACTGTGACGCAACAGTACGAAATGACGAATATACTTAAAACTTGGGCAATTATTCCTAGCATTTTTGTCATTTTATCTCATTTTGACTGGGTCACTTTTGGCAGTAAAACGACGATATATCATCTAACTAATGTTAAGTTTGCTGTACCAAATACGTTTCCGTGAAACCTTTACCCACTGAAACTTTGTAATAGCAATAAAGTTCCAGTGAATATGTTGAAAATATGTAATTGAGGGCACTGTCACCAATGGGTGTATACAGGATAAATAAGATGTTTTTCATTCGATTCACCTCTTACCTTAGGTGTCTGTAACTACCCCACAGCGTCAAATTGGCAGGGTTATAAATAAGGTCCAGGCGAAGTCGCCGTTAATGTCAGGGACAAATTTAAGACTGCTTTTCACGTGGACAGCTATAGCTACTTATCCTACTGCAGAACTAGCCGCTTGGACATTCTAACATTTGATGACTGAAGTACCAATCTTGAGTACAAATAGGTTCTTCAATTAAAGTAAATATTACCAGCAGTTGCGAATAATTCTCGCGAGCAAAGCCGCGGGGGACTGCTAGTAAATAATAAATTACATATGTGCCCAACGATGAAATATGTCAGAGCGAAAACAAAGAACATAAAGTTTTTTTAAATACATCGTTAAAAAACTAACATCCCCCTCTGAGATCTACTTCACGTATTAAAAGTTATTTAAATTTTGGACAAATATCTCATAAATCTGCATACAATATCGTAACGCGTGATTTTTTGAAACTAATTTCCCAGATCGATTCATTAAAGAGGAGGGGTTTAATAAGTCACCTACCCCTTGCGTTACGTGTAAGGGTAGGCAGTTACGAATAAAAAGGTAGAAAAACACACGCACGTAAAACTACAGCCTAACAAATCATATTTGACGTTAATGCAAGTAATTATTCATGTTCCTTCCGTGACTGTCAGCAATATTATTTCCTGCCGTGTATTTGAGGATGTAACACGTGGTAAAAGATATGATGAAATACGGCATTTGGTTGAGAAAGAAGCGAGTAACTTTAGGCTACTTGGGAAAAAAATCGTAGAGCCGTTCTTGTATTTAATAAAAATTAATTCGAGTTATTAGTTACTTGTACACGTGTGAAACAGATAGAAGAATACACTCCAAACACGTTTCGTTTTATATAGTATCCTGAAGACAGTAGCAAACATGTTAATAATAGTTAAATAACAATACATATCCCTAAGTACAGGTCTTTCTTAAGGGTTTTAGGCCAAATAGGAGAATAGAAGGCAGTTAAAGTAATTATGTAATACAGGTGGTGAAGAAAACGTGTCCAATACGTTTCTCATTCGCAAAACAAGCCAGCAATACTACCATTTGCTCTTAAGGGGCCCGCCTCGTTGCCATAAAATCACACTGCAGCGTGTTTGAAGAAAAAGTTTTACACCGAAACTAATACACGTGTGTTCACGCCGTTTCTCTACGAAAAGAACACACACTTCAGACGACTGCCCTTAAGTACTTTCAAGACAACACAGGTATTATAAATCTTCTTTTAGGGCACGTCAAAATGGTTAAAACGAGTTTTTCAGGCTGCTGTAGCGGAAAATATACTAGCCGAATACATGTGCAACCACTCAAGGGTAGTGCATTGGACTTTAGTAAAGTGATTTCGTAAATAAAACAACAGGGTCACTACTTAAAGTCCCATAGGAAATTTGTTTTTTTTCCGGCGAAGACTGCACGTCTTAAGCGTAGAGGCGACGCACTGTTGTATGGCCCATACGACTTCGACCTTAGCACCGTACCTCACTCACACAAACACACATGCCACGAGGCGGGCCCCTTAAATGGGTGATTGCTGTGCATCAAATAGCAATTGTAGGAAACATATTACTAAATGTCATTGAACTTGCTAAAAATATTGAGATTCGACGTGTCGAAATCGACAATTGTTGATGCCAGAGATCTGCAGTGACTGTGGGGACGGTATGTTAAGTGATTGTAGATTTGGAACGATCTTTATATATACATACTTACTAAAACACTAGTATTTAGGGGCCGTGTTAAGCGCAGGGGCTAAACTCGGCTACCACTAAGGCGATCCGGACTCGATTATCTGCGGAGTCAGTCTTCGGATTTTCGCATATGGGAACCATGTCGGAGGATGCCGCTGGTCAGCGGATTTTCTCAGGGCTCTCCTGTTTTCCCTGCATCTTCATTCCGGCAATGCTCCATACATCACGTCATCCCTCACCAACCATAAAGACGAAAATCACTTTACTAGTGTTTAATATTTTGAAAAATATCTGACGTCTCTAGTACAAGCTTGAGGGAACAAATAACTTAATATGATGTGGTCTGTTGTGCGTTTATTTAATTATTTCCTGGCAGAGATACATTTAAATAATGACCAATAGTGAAACATATACGAGGATAAATATTTAACGCTGATGCTGATTTGACTTGAAGTAAAAATAACGTTTTTCGTTTTTGAGCGTTAGAGTGGCTGAAGTTATGGCTAGCTGGAAAGACCAGGAGTCAGGAACTTTATATATTATAAAGGATTTAGTTTTTCGTTCTATGTTCTTGGTAAATTCTTGGTTGCTATCATAGAACGTTGCATCAATATCATCGCAGATACTGTGCGTGTGCTTTCGAGCGCTGACATACATACCACACTTCACTACGTACGAATATCTGCATGGAAAATGCAGTGAAATTACGCGAGTAATTTCACGGTAGCTGCTCCGTTCGCATAACGCGCTTTCATGCCTAATCCCGTATTGGATTCCTGTGCGTACACAGCAGGGAACATCCACACACGATGCGTACCACTGGGTGATGATTAAAAACTCCCTCTCATTACTGACTAGGGCCTAATCCTTAATTAAAACTATACGATGCGAAAGGTTTATTTTTACCCAAATGTATTAAACGTTATTTATGATGTCATTTTAGTGATTATGTATATCTAAATATAAATATAATGTAAGATTTGTAAGAAAAAAATAAATATTAGGTAACCTGGGGGAAGATGCGACATTTAAGGAATTTTAAGACTTTATGTTTAAATAAATATGCAAAAAATTATGGCGTTGGGATGTTATTTTCGTTGGGCATTTGCGTAAGTTAGTAATAAGATAAGATTCTCTAAAAAAAACTTTTTAAATACTTAACTAAATTTAATAAAACTTGTATTGACTTGCTGGCATCTACCCTCGAGTTTCCTTAGGTCAATACACACACAACACAATGGGATGTTTTAAAAATTACATATTCACCTTTGCTGTCACGTATTTGATATGAACGAATTTTCTTTAGCGAGCGTTAACATTTTGTTTGCGAATAACAACTCTACATTGCTAAGTACGGATACGTATCTTCCCCTTCGCCACCCATTCAGTGCCGTACTTCAGCTCAGTTTGCGAGGCGTTACTGTAAAGTGAGTATTTGATAACGACGTCTGAAGAAGTTAAGATCTTTGAAAAAATTGAGACGACAGATGACTTATTCGAGTATACAGAACTGTGTTAGCGTCCCTGCTCAAAGATCATACCGTGTTCCTCAAACCGATGTTGCCTATAACGACTTCTGAAAAACAGAAGGTCACGGAAAAATGTAACAGAGAGATACACGAGGATCACAATGAGGCCAACAATTCTTGCACAGTTTAAATCAACTAGAAATAAGCATATTAAGCTCCTGCCATGGGAAAAAGACTATAGAACTAGCCAAGTTTGAAAACAATCCGGTTGATGCCAAGATACACGGAGGTCTGGCTCTTGGTATTGCAATCACAAGCACGTTAGCGATGCTAAGCACCTCAAAAAATAAAGAAGCACCGAACATAGCCGAAGTTAAGAAGAAACTTTTGAAGAAACAAGATGTACTAACTGGAAGATCTCACAATTGCCAAGTTAGATAGATTACTGATACTGGAGCAGATACAGACGCAATTACAAATCCAGAGAGAACAAACACCTCTTAAACAATTAAACTCGGCAAGAAGTGATAATAAATAATGGTTAAAATCTTGTAAATTTAAATATGGTATTAAAGTAATTATTGGTTCTCAAATAAATGTTACACAAATAATTCCCAACTCCTTCTATTTCCGCAATGATAAAACCAAAATTAGTAATACAAAAAAGCATAATGTGGTTTACAATTAAATATCTCTTTGAGTAGTTGAAATGATCAGTCTATGTACTCCAAATTATCTTAAATAATTTGTAAAAATTCGTATTTCTACTATCAATATATTTTCGAAATTGTAATTAAAGATTCAATAAACAAATAAATATAAAAAATTTAACAATTTTTTTGATAAAAAGTTTTTTCCAGTACTTCAAATTTCATACAACTAATTATTTAAAAACTAACAACAATGCTTAAAGTTACAAATTACAGTACATGTTATTAGTTTTTATTATAAAAATTTCAGAACTAAAAATTATGAAATTGTAAATGGTTCAAAATAATGTAAAATATAATTCATTTTCGTATTATAAAAATATTTTTAACATATTTTTTATTTAACTTTTTTTTTTTTTACTCTTTTCTGACCCCTGCACCGTTTCGCCATCTTCCTCCCGTAATATTATTTTCTTGACAGAAACCTTCACGAGCACACACACAACTCATACAAGTTCCGTTGAAATATTATGAATGGTAGAGGATCGCACACTTTACAAACATTCATTCGTTTTACATACAGATATAAAATTACATTTCTACTAGACTCAGTCGAGACAGGGAATATCTTCATATGACACTTAGCCAGCAACAATAGGAAAGTCTTATATACTCGCATAGATCCTTGCTGTACAGTCTGGGATAATATATATTTTCGAGAAAAAAAGTGCTGCGACACACAAACTCGACAGGAATATAAAGGCGTATGTTACATATCCAATACGACCGGTCCTCTCTTTGCATCATATCATTGCTGTTTCCAAGCAGCGACCGACGAGGTACACGTGATGACAACCACCCCGTCATCAACACCACATTTTGAAATCATACAGGCAGGACAAAGCGCGGTTGTTCCTTTGATGTATCCGGGACACTCGTTGATTGGTCGCGAGTTGCAGTGGAACGTGCTCGCTTGGTTGTCTCTGGCTGTATGCGATGCTTTTTTGTTTCGGGATCGCTTTCATAAAGGGCGCCGGGCGACCATGGTTGCAATCGGCGTGAGCTTCAGTTGTAGATATATATATAAGTCATTTCATCTGCTTACAAATACACCGAGGGAAGTGAAGCAGCGATGAAACATACTGGAGAACTAGGGTTTCATACCCAGTCCGACCATCCCGATTTAAACTTTCCATAAAGTTCCGAAAATATTCTAGGTGAGTGCTGGTAAAGTTCCTTAAAACATACCATGGACACGTCTCGTTCTTCCTGATTCTATAAGCCATTGGTCCCACAATTTTCACGATTCTTGGTCCAGTGTTTTGGGCTGCAGTTTGATCAGTCAGTCAGTCAGTGTTCTCTTATATATATATATATATATATATATATATATATATATATATATATATGTTAAAAACCAGCCTGCATATTTACACTCGTACTATCAAAACTTAAGTACGTAGATATTTTCGCCTGGCGTTGTTTGTGGTATATGTAATGTCCACCAGTGTGAGGCTACATAGTTCTATGAAGACTGTGCTTTTAGAGTTAGTAACCAATTGTTCATGTGACAAGGTAGTGCGCGTGTCAGAGAATGTTTAATGCAAGTGTGTTATTGGGGCGCAGTCCTCAAGGAAGAGATTCAGTAACTTCAATCAAATTCCGAAAGTATTGAACGTGTCAGGAGTTTGAAATCTAACTATTTTCAAATGCATTGGCGAAATTTCTGTGAGCACTTATTAATTTATGACAAAAATTAACTACCACGTACCAGTCACACGAAACTGTTTCAAGTTATTGAATTAAATTAGATCCGAGCTCAGTGTTTCCTTTGAAAGTAAATACAAGAAACTATCTTTTCATCAGGAATATTCCTAAATTTATTTGACGAAGAACCCTCTCATAATTTTAACAACCTGTTTCGCAAAACATTAAAATTACTCACGTGCAGAGATAAAGTGTGTGTGTATATATATATATATATATATATATATATATATATATATATATATATATATATATATATATATATATGAAATTTCGGAAAATATAAATACGTTTTCGTAAGACAAAGTTGGTTTAACAAAACAAACTACTTTCCATCTGCATTCAAATGTCGAAATCAGAAAAAAAACTGTATAGTAAATGAAAAATATTCAAAGCGTCAAAATTTTAAACGTTTAACTGTAAGGGCCACGGGGTTTGGTGGAAACAGTTTTGTACCTCCTTGTTTCAAAGCCTCACTTGCACATCTGCAGCTGCGCTACGTGGTTACTGTCTGTAAGTATTTGTATTCGCTCATTCGACTGTACCAATCACAGTAAGGTCGCTGTGTCACCACACATGTGTGATGTCCGGGCAGATTCGCAGGACTCGTGAGGATTGTAAACATTCAGTCGCTGATCATGAAACAGAAAACAAATGTGCACGAAAGGCGTTGAAAGAAGTTAGTGCAAGTATCTTCTCATCAAAGTGAGATGTTTAGAGTTAGAGAATGATAGCAGAAACAAACACTTAAAGGCGACCTGTCGGCAGGACGTTACATTTTCAGTTACTGAACAAAAAACGAGAAGTTACCAGCATATCTGTTAAACCTACTTTCCTCAAAAACGTGCAAAGCAACCTTGAAGATTAAAATCGTTAAGCCTACGTAATTTAGGCATATTAAATGATAAAATTGATTTAGTCGTACGATACCTGAAATATACTAAAGAAAAGTAATCATGCTAAGTAATATGCGAGTTTCAAGTTAAATAAATTCGGGAAAAATGTTTTCTGAGATGTGTTTCTATCGTAAAGATAAAAAATAGCAGCCGTTTCAAAATAATACAGAATGTTGAACGATGTATACAATAGTCAAGTCAGGTTTATAAGTAGTATTTTACGAATTTAACAATACTCAACTCAGGTTTGTATGAAGTATACGAGTACCACGTTTGGTGAAATCCTGAAAAATTATGTGATAGTATGCTAAAAATATTAAAGCGGCCGTCCTTTTGAAAATATGAAAACGGGATTCAACTCAGCATTGTATGTAGTATATGTGTACCAAGTTTGATGAAATTCTAAATTACTTTTCCTTAGATATCTACATGGTCGAAAAATGTTAAAATGGCCACCATTCTGAGAATATATTTATGGCGTAAATAAAAAAAATATATAAGTCAATTCAGATTACAAAGTACTACGGGACTCACACACACAGACACACACCAAGCAACACAGAGATACACACAGACAGAAAGGTGATCTTATAACCTACTTTTTCCTTCGGAAAGTTGGCTAATAACTTTACTAGCCAAGGAAACTTAATATCCTACAAATGCTTTTTCTTGTTATTTTAATTTTTTTACCTTTATTATTTGTTGTTTTCGCTTTACTTTTTTTTTTGTTACGGTGTGAAATATTGTTTTGTTACAGCCTGCCAGAGGCACCAGAACTTCTTTGAAAAGTGACTATAAATTGCAAAGGATGGATGGCATTTTTTGCGTAAATTTATATAAATATGTATATATATATTTTTTTTCAAAATTATGTTTAAAAGTATGAAGCTTCATTATGGCCTATTCTAATACATTTTAACTTCACTGCAACTTTGAAAAAATTTCCAAGGAGACTTAATGCAAGAAGTGTAATTTTTTTTACGTAAATTTGTTTTTTCAATTTCAATATTCTTTTTATTTTAATTGTGTTGTGGAATATCGGGTTTCGTTACGGCTGGTCATATGCACCAAGACGTTAGTTGCAATACTGTGTACAATTTCACTGAATTAAAGAATGTTTTTTACTCGCAAATAGTAAAGTTATTGTAAACACCTTACTATCACGGAGTAACCTAAATTACTATCACGAAGTTACCTACTTTTACTACCAAATTTTGCTAACTAATAGCTAATATCACAATATTACTATTTCCAAAATATTTGTATGTAATTGTTCGTAAGGAATCCCTCTATAGAATGAAATTAATACAAATATGCATAACCTATTATTTTCTAAACAGTAACTTAAAAGTTATAGTATCACGGAAATACCAAACTTTACCCTACACGTATATATGAATATGTCTGTAACGTAGGCCTATGAAATCATAAACCATGCAATCGATTACGATAAAATATTTGTGAACTGTGCGTGCACCAGCAAATGTGTCTGATAAAAAAAATTAGAAATTGAAGGGGTGGGGTCAAAACAGGAAAGGGGGCAGAACGAGAAACCCAAATTTATTTTGGGTAAGTTGTGTTGTGTGCAGGGAGGGGTGAAACGAGGCAGGGCAGGGGCAGAATGAGGTACCCAAATATTAAGTGAAGAAGATATATATATATATATTTTTTTTTTTTTTTAAAAGATTATAAAACGGTCATCATTTCGCGCTATACAGATTTCGTATTTTTTAAACTAAAAATATTTATAGTAATGTATAACTTTTAATATTTTTTATTTGTTTTACAATTATTACTTTTGTGAAATTTGAAGTGCCAAAAAATTTTCATCAAAACTTTTGTATAAAATTATTTTCTAAATTTTTCCAATATATATTTTTATTTTATGAAAAAATCTAGGTTTTGAATAGATAGACTATTGGGAATAGAAACACTAAATATATTATCTCATTAAACAGTAAACTACGCGAACGAAGTAGCGGGAAAATACTAATACGCTATTTAATGTAAAGTGAGTAACATTTGAGGCTTTCCGATTAACATTAACAACTGGTCAATAAATATTTTTGTATCGCTATCTGAAGCTAACAATGTATTTTAAAGTAATTTAAATAAAGGTGTTTCTCTGTCCAATTGCGATGTATGAGTTAAACGGTGGAGGAAAATAGTTGCAGTCCCATTCTCGAAGAGCAACATTCATGAGTCAACTTCCTAGTATTAAAAGTGGGTTTTAGAAGAAATATACAATAGTTTTCAATTTGTGTTCGTAGTAGCTAGGTAGGGATCGTCTGGCGCAAGTGTAGTTCCTGACGGAGAAGGTTCGCTTGCTGGGGCTGTGTACGTACGCCGGATATTGTCGATCGGAAGTCTCCCGCGCGCGAGCGGCCGCACATTTTTATTTCATCTCAGGCCTGGTAGGAGCCTCGTGGAGGTCGTCTGAAGAGAAGATGCGGGGGCTGGAGGACTTCCAGATGAAGGCGGGAAAGTCGGGATGGCCTGTAGGCAGTTCATAGGCGGGTCCTCACGACGGTATCAGGTCACGACCGCGGTCTTTTGTTCGGGGTCGACATCCTTTCCTTCTCCTCATACCCCGCTGAGCCGCGGTGTTAAGACCATCCACCGTGTGGGTGGGGAAGTGGCAGTAGGCATCCCGAGAACAACCTGAGATGAGAGGCTTCAGCACAAGACTGGACGTCTTTCAGCGTCATCGTGGTCGGGGAAAATGACACGGTGTCTTCTCCCCTCACCGCTCCTCGGTAGCCTAGTGTCGCCCAGAAAGCAGCTCTTGGCCATGTCGCCCTCCTTCAACCCTGTCGTTTCTCTCGCATCCGCAAAACACTCACCACATTCAATTCACTTTCGGCCGGCATCTTCGGAATCGTCCTTACCCTCTTAACCTTTTTTTATCCTTAAGGCTTCGCTCTTTAGTTTAGCAATGGTTTCGAAAATATTATTTTTAACGCAAATCAATACATATATAAAAAACTCATTCTGGCAGTTTTAACACTTATATATCATCGTTTGTATCTGAATTTTTCTGTTACAATACACCAAACAGATTTATTTTTACCCTGAAACAGCACATATTTTGTTGTCAAAATAAGCCAAAATGAAGCAAAATAATTTTTTGCTAGCAAACGGTACATTATAAAAAAAAAACCGCTCTGGCGAAATTGAGTATCGTGTGACTGTACACAGTCTCAAATGTTTGAAAGCATTTGGTTAAAAAAATATTCATGTTCTTTGTAGTTGTTTGAAATAAATGAAAGATCACGGCCTTAAGGTTCATATCTACCTACGCTTGAAACGCACTGCAGCGAGGTACAAATTATCATATTTGGAATAAACGTCTCAACGCGCATTACGTTTGTACATCAACGAAAAGAAAACACATTTCAAACAATGTTTCTACCAGTTTGAACATTAGGGTCGCTTATTTGAAACGCGATTTTCAAGCTCTCAAAATAGCTATAAATAGCTTTTTAAACTGCCGTATTTAGGAAAATTCCAACCGGATTCGGAAAATACAACAAAAGAAGTATGCGCTGGAATTTTATCCATAAGTAGCACAAATAAAACAATATGGTCACCGCTTAAACTCCCATAGGAAAATGAATAATAGTAAAGTTCTGTGCGCCAGTTGCATGGTAAGCGCGTAGGGTTGATAATGCATTACATACGCCGGCCGACGTCACTCTTAACACTCCATCGGTTCTGTGCCTCACATACGCCAACGCAGCCTACCTAGATAAGAACCTTAACCTCTACTCTGCTGTTACAGCTTTGAGCCGCAACTGCACAGTATGTCGTGTAAATGTGGGTTCAATCCTTCGCTAAAGCATGACATTCTCGTACCCCAAAATTAATCAGCCTGTTGGTTCTAAGTAATTCGTTACACGTATTTATTTATTCGTGTCTCTCGTTCGGCCTCGACAGTCATGAATAATATTTCTTTGTGACGTCACACTCCATATTGAATAACGTTGCATTTTTTTAAAACGGCTGCCAGAGAAATGAAATACTGCAAACCTTATACAATTTCGTGATGCGTTTGGGGATACGGTTTTGGATAAACTAAAGGATAAATACAAATTGCAAGACAGTATGCTGTTCATTACACAAATTTTGCTATATAGAATAAACACAAAATCAATGCCAGTAAGTATCCATGGCTCTTTTGTACGCAATTTACTACAAAACTGATTTACTCTTGTTCAAGACAAAGACATCGATGTGTAATTTTCTGAACTATTAAGTATTTATGATTACATATACTTACTTCAAGTTCTTATAATCACTCAGATAAGCTAAACTGTACACAGACTACACGTACTTCTTCTATACATGAGTTACGTTATAGTCTAGAATGACTATTTTTCACACTCACATACAAACATACAGATTCGCTAGTGTCTGTATTATCGCGCCCATGCTTCATGTGTGTTTAGCACGAAAACGACGGGTCCTGAAAAAAATCGCAACATGAGGACCGATTTTATTACATAGGTCACATTTCTTTAAAATTCATCTTCAAATGCTAAGACAAGACTCAGGTTACAGATGCTATAAACAGTTTAACGTAGATGGCCGCCCTTTTTATTTTCATAAGTGTGAACGGTATCAACAAGCGTTTGCTGTTGGTTGGTCGGTTGCATTACACATTCAATGATATTTTGAGTAATGCCTGATTACAAATCTCAAATTTGAGGGGAAATAAATGTTTGTAATTAATGCTTTAAGGTACTTTTCAAAGGTTCATAACTCCCTAAAAATTAACTTTTCTAAAAAAGTGTCTTTCAGCCTATATTACCTGCATTATTTTTTACATGGGATCACTTGCCGGAGTGTCTGTAAAAATGTTATGTATTTTGCAATATATCAAAATATCTCGACGTTTTACATATTTTTAATAGTTTGTTAACTGTAAGTTATGCCTTAAAGTAGTTAATATTTAAATATTCTAATTGATACAGACCTCGGGCACCAGAAACTTAAATACTTAAGTCTTTAGTGGTTTATGCTTAAATGTGAAATTTACGTACATTACGACAAGGTGATTAAGCAAAATTGGAAGTTTGCTAATAAGAGTGCAACGGAAGCAGTGGTATCGCAGAGTATTCGTATATGAAGCAGTTAATGTATATTTGTCTATGTATAGTAAAACCATTCAATACGTTAGTTATACCAGCTCCTAGCCCAGGGCAGAGGTTTCGCAATGTGGAAGAAAACAAAGTTTTTATTGGGGCAACAGTAGAACGTCTGCAGAAAGTAAAAAATCTTATCCTGACACCGTGGTTGACGGAGTATTTCTAACGAAGATCCTGGTGAGGGGTATTTAATGCTGCTTATTTTAAGGACGTTCCAGAGGGAAATATAATAATGTTATATTTGTATGAGTATATTACGCTCTTTAAAAAAATACTCAACCAGTTTTCCCATAATGGCATTTCAATGTCAAAATTTGCATGCTTTTAGTTCATACACCATCCGAAAACTAATTAAAGAATGAAAAGAAATAATTCACAATGAAAGTACATACCAAGGGGTAGGGTATATAAAAATTCAATACAAAATAGTATGGTATTACAAAAAAAATTTTAAATAACAATTTGAAAACACTAAACATTGTTTGGATGGGTTCTTATATTCGTAAATCCCTAGCCTATAACATGAATTTTCGCTGTGAATTATTTCGTTCCATTATGTTAATTGGTTTTTGGGGGTGCATGCACCATTTTACTTTGAAATGCCATTATGGGAAAAATGGCTCTGATAATTTATTTTGTAAGAGGACATTGTATTCCCAAGTATCGTCTACAAAACTAACACTGTTTCATATAAATATAAAACTACGTTGTTTTCTCTATGGAACAACCTTAAGGAGACAAGCCACGACGGGACATCAGCCGAGGACGATACCTAATTCTTCTCGGTTACGGAGAGAGAAGGAAGACTACTTGTCGGGATGCCCACCTACGACAGTACTTCTCCAGAGGACGAAGACACTTCAACGCTGCAAGGCCCAGGAATTCCATGCCAGAGATTTTCGTAATGTATGTACTACCCCGTTGAGTAAGCCACCTCAGAACCCCTTTCAGCAACTATCGTAAAGGTTTACGTAGACAGCAAGTACTGATGTCTTGTGGCCCTTGGTAAGCGCTATTGCAACGACCAGAGGAGAGAACCTACCATTATGACGACATCCGAGAATACTCACATAACAGAGCAAAGAAGACTTCAGTCCGTTCCAGTACGAAGTAAAATAACAAAACCCACAACTATTCCTAAAGTCTGTACGTCTGACTCTAGGCCGGTGTTTTAACGGTCGAATATTTGTTTATCCCATTACATGGTCTTTTGATTTGTTATTTTATTTAACGTCTTAGTATTTAACAATACGTATTTCGCATATTTTAGATACCATTGCTTCGAGCTTGACTATTCTTGTCACAAAATTACCTTTCGACACTCTTCATTCCTACTAAGCAGTTGCGATAAACATCGACTTCGCTTTTTTAGTTCTGTAATTTGCTGTATGTGCTGTATTAATGTTTCTGCTAGGGGTAGACAAGATTAATATTCTGTAGCTAACTTTAAAGTAAAGTTAACTTTGTCAATATATACAAGATGAGGCACATAAAGTGTTACAGAGCAATAGCACTCAAACTAGTGATCATATCCACAAATGTTTCAGGCAGAAGTTTCAGTGTTCGAGAAGGCCGTCGTACTGGGTCACCCAATATTTTTATCGGTGGAGGCGCCAAAGCTACGTCAAGATGAACTCCACTTTGTTAAATGTAACCACGTATAATTTTTGATGTCATTATTATCGATTAAAAGTCATGCGCTATTTTGTTGCCTATCCGGATAACGAGTCGCATACAAATCCTGGACGTTTCTGTAGCCATCAACATATCAAACTATTCTTGAAAATCGTTCATTTTCGCGATCCGATGTACTCACATAAGAAGGTAATGCGTGACTAAGTGATACCTTTGGGTGCGTGGCTGAATGACCTTATGTCTTAGGTCGCTGAATTCGTCATCAAAACGGTACTAATTTCATAGAAAATATTACATGGTTCCATTTAACAATGTGGATTTGACCGTGACGTAACTTCAGCGCTTCCACCGATAAAAATAGGATGGCCTGTATGACGGCCTTCTCGAACACTGAAACTTCCGTCAGAAACATTCATGGATGTGATCACTAGTTTGAGTGCTATTGTTCTGTAACACTTTATGTGCCTCACCCTCTGTGTGTGTGTGGGCGATACAAAAACCACGCATAATAGGAAGATAAATAGTCCACTGTTAATATATGATAATTAGAAAACAGTGCGGTTATATTTTAAACTTGCTGTTATACATTATTTACTGCAGATACAATAGCATACAGAATTAATTCATCCCATAAACTTAATTTTATGATAAATGAAGGTTTCATCTATATCTGCAAAAACGAAGGAAAACAGCCGGGTTTAATTCAACTTACAACGTTTATATTTTCAAATGGCCGTTGTTTTCGAGGTGTTACGTCAAAGTCTGCAGCCTTACTCTATATACAAGTGTGCAATACATTAGCTGTCAGAAAATCATGTTTACTCTCGGAGAACACGATTGCGTACATTGAAGTGTCTGGTTAAAAAACTCAGTTTCCGGGTATATATGGTTAGTTATTGTGGTTCTAGAACGTATTAAATAAGTTCATGAAATTTACTAACTAAACGTATTCATTAAGACGGTAGTACAAATTTGTGATTGCCAAAACGGTCGTAGTTGAGTTAAGTAATGTATTGTGTTCCCACTGCCTTAGTAGCTGCTTGCGAGCAACCTACTCAGCGCTATTGTATTGTTTGCAATGCAGTAAGTCCATTCTAGCATAATAAAATAACTAATGCGAGAGAAACAAGGAAGTTAGGAATAGTTAGCAGATAAGTCATAAGGAACTCTTACAAATAAATATTTTCGTCATGATATGTCGCACAAAATATTTACGTTGAGAGTGTTTTTAGGCATTATCTGCACATTTACAACTTTAAAACGTAGAGCCTGTAACGTAACCAATTTGGAAGCAAGTTCGTCATTTTAGCATACGTTTCATAGGCGAGAATATGAAAGCGCACCGAAAGAAAATATTTGTAGGAAATATTCTCTGCAAAAATATTTAGTAGCAAACACAAAATAATTTTTTGGTGACCACAATATTTTAGTGGTGACAGGAAAATGTTTTTGTGGTGACCGCAAATTAAATTTTACAGAGTAAATATGTACAGAATATATTGTTGGTGCCACAAAATATTTTTTTCCGTGCGGAATATATCAGAGCTAAAATTTTGCAAACTGATAAAATAATCTATTTTGTGATATTAAAATGTCTATACGGCCTGTGTACTGGTCGAGAAATGCATCCTAATAGTAGAGGGGAGAGAAGAAAATAACTTAGCGATACTGTCTGTCCTGGACTCAAAAGTAGTATGGTTACTAAATTACAGTTCTCAGGATCTCAGCATGCAAACTAAAGGTGATTTATTCCGATCATATCTCTCTCTTGAACTTCCTCCAGTATGCCATTAATACTTTACCTGCTATGTGATCATCGCCTTCGAGAAAACAACCTATAAGTACACATACTTGGTAACAAGGGGAAAAAAACTAATACCCCACCCAATGAAGATTTTCTCGAAAATTCTTCAAGAAATTATTAGTCGGCGAATCGTGTTTCTATAAACTGCAGTTGTACGGACTAAAAGTTTATCCACGGACTAGTGATGCTTGTCTTCCCTATACATCTTCAAGTTGCGTGTTTGTTTCCAGCAAGAATGTTCACTTCTATCAGCTCTCCAGTTTAGACATTAGTGCAATGATTTCAATTAAGAAAAAATGTTCCACGGTAGGTTTTCAGAAGTGTTGACGATTCGAGCTTTATTTAAGTATTTCACTTGTAGATATTTAATAAACGTGAACGATTGTAGAATAAACATAATTTTGACGCGAATTTTGAAACATTTATATCGTCTTATGGTTTCAAATTTAAACGCGTCGGATACGAATACGGTGGAAAGAAAAAAAACTTTGCCACTTATTACTTGGCTGACTGGGCGCTTCATATTACGACAGTGTAAAATTAGTTCCTGTATTATCAGGAAGTATAATTAATTTTTCATTTATTTCTCACGGTCTTAACTCATTAATTTACCATACCCTCCATTGTGATACAATCTAGTAAAAAGAAAATTTACTGCCATACAGAGGACTATGTTCTTAGTCTACTTCATGTGAAGTCCTCTTTGGGATTAGGTATTATATTCTTGGATATTCTTTCATATTTGACTGATTTACGGCTGCGTCAAAGCACGTTGTCACAAATAAACCTAATTTTATTAGATAAAGCGTACGATGTGCTTGTAGCATACGAAGTCGAATGAGCACACATCGAATCTCAATGGCCAGAGTTCTCTGCTTACTTTTCTTAGCTCTCCCTGATTTACGGAACTTTGTTGTATCTCTTGTCTGTAGGTGGGTCATACCACTGTGAAGCGCGTAACTCATTAGTTGCAATAACAAAACAACTGCTGAGTGAACAAACGTGACCTACAGTGAGAATCAACATTATTCTCATTGACAGCACTTGATGGCCTATATAGACCAGGGTCGATAATTTTTTAAACAAAAAAATAATAATAGTAGGATGAAACCCGTTAAAAAAAAAAAAGGACGAGAATATAACAAAAGTGAAAGGAAAAATAATTTACGGGCGATCTGAGGTCGGGAAGTGGAAGAGGGTGAGTTTTTAAGGGTAAAAAACCGTGTATCTCGATTTCCGGCAAAACTACAAGTCCTATGGAAAAAAAAAATAAATGACAAAGTTGTAGGTAATAAAGAGACCTACAACTTTTGTAATTACACTTTTTTCACATAACCTCAACATTTATGTGAAAAATTCAAATAATAAAGTATTTGGTTTTTTTATCTTATGCAAAATTTTTTTTTCGCGAAATTTGGTGAAATCTTACAATGTCCTAAATACACTGTAATTTTTTGATTTGAAGTATTTATTTCTTCACCTTATTTTGACTTAATATCGAAAAAACACCCTATTTTCAATTGAAAATTATCGCGTCAAAATACCAGCTTTGGTAAATGTTCTCAGAAAATGCAAAGAAAAAATACTCGAATCCGAAAATTTTTTTAAATCACTATGTACAATTTTGAGCTATTTAGTAAAATTCACACTTTAATTACTTGAAAAACGTAAGATTCTATGTTACATTGATAAACAAAAAAGTACAAAATGAAATATACTACTATAGTTAACAACCAAATAAGTTAATATTTAATAAGACATCTACCATATTTTGAGAAAGTTGTAGTATATTCTTTAAATTATGTGCATAGATGCCTAATTATTGCTATTTTAAGATAACTTATATACCTAAGTTACCTAGGGATAATTTTAGCCAATGAAAAGGTATTTCATAGAGATGTGGGGAAGGGGTTAGGCAGGTCTAGGTCTTTCTACCTGTTATTTCGTAGCAGCTGTAAAAACCGTTAGCCAGTATTCGAGATACAGAGCAGTAGACAACATCGTTCATAAAAATACACGTGCAGGCTAAGTTACGTCAAGAAAATTGTGACAAATTTACTTTAAAACACACTTTTGGAATCTACATAGCAAGGTAAATACTAATTTTATTTTAATCTGTGTCAATCAACTCTAAAATAAAAATAATAATATTTTCCGTCATACATAGTATGCTTAGTGTAACATAACCTAAAAAATTAAAGTCGAATGATATTTTAGTACATGATTTAAAAATAATAAGTTCGTTTTTTGTGCACAAACAAATTTAGTTATACACTGATAAAAAAGTTAACTTGATTCAAGAGAAAAAATCTTTAATCAAGAATGCCGTTTTGAAGAAGACGATTTTTTTTATTCAAGAGAAAAAATTCTTGAGTCAAGAAATTATTCTCAGTTCAAGAATTTTTGCTCTTGAATCAAAAAAATCGTCTTCTTCAAAATTGTATTCTTGGTTAAAGATTTTTTCTCTTGAATCAAGTTAACTTTTTTATCAGTGTATAACTAAATTTGTTTGTGCACAAAAAACGAACTTATTATTTTTAAATCATGTACTAAAATATCATTGGACTTTAATTTTTTAGGTTATGTTACATTAAGTATGACGGAAAATATAATTATTTTTATTTTAGAGTTGATTGAAACAGATTAAAATAAAATTAGTAGCCTATTTACCTTGCTATGTAGATTCCAAAAGTGTGTTTTAAAGTAAATTTGTCACAATTTTCTTGACGTAACTCAGCCTGCACGTGTATTTTTATGAACGATGTTGTCTACTGCTCTGTATCTCGAATACTGGCTAACGGTTTTTACAGCTGCTACGAAATAACAGGTAGAAAGACCTAGACCTGCCTAACCCCTTCCCCACTTCTCTATGAAATACCTTTTCATTGGCTAAAATTATCCCTAGGTAACTTAGGTATATAAGTTATCTTAAAATAGCAATAATTAGGCATCTATGCACATAATTTAAAGAATATACTACAACTTTCTCAAAATATGGTAGATGTCTTATTAAATATTAACGTATTTGGTTGTAAATTAAAGTAGTATATTTCGATTTGTATTTCTTTGTTTATCAATTTAACATGGAATCTTACGTTTTTCAAGTAATTAAAGTGTAAATTTTACTAAATAGCTCAAAATTGTACATAGTGATTAAAGAAAATTTTCGGATTTGAGTTTTTTTTCTTTGCATTTTCTGAGCACATTTACCATAGTAATGTATATATTTTTTTTACATTATCAGAAAGAAGAGATTTCAACGAATAAAAAACTTCCTGACTTTTTTTTTGAAAGCTGATATTTTGACGCGAGAATTTTCGATTGAAAATTAGGGTGTTTTTTTCGATATAAAGTCAAAATAAGGTGAAAAAACAAATATTTCAAATAAAAAAAATTACAGTGTATTTAGGACATAAAAAGGTAAGATTTCACCAAATTTCGTGAAATTTTTTTTTGCATAAGATAAAAATAAAAAACCAAAAACTTGATTATTTGAATTTTTCACATAAATTTTGAGGTTATGTGAAAAAAGTGTAATTACAAAAGTTGTAGATCTCTTTATTACCTACAACTTTGTCATTTAATTTTTTTCCACAGGACTTGCAGTTTTGCCGGAAATAGAGATACACTGTTTTTTACCCTTAAAAACTCACCCCCTTCCACTTCCCGACCTCAGATCGCCCGTAAATTATTTTTCTTTCTTTTTTGTTATACTCTCGTCTTTTTTTTTTTAACGGGTTTCATCTTACTATAATTTTTTTTTCACTTTTTACTATTTTCAAAATTATCGACCCTGGTATAATAACAATGCATTCCAGAAAAAAATCGTTAATACAGATAATCAAAATGCCTGCTTTTAGCCTTATATGGTTTTCGAAATTCCTTAGTCAGGAAACAAAAATCAACGGTATACTATAGCTATAAAAGATTTGAAACAGAGAAAGAAAAGAGGGCGATTAGACACTAAATGTAATTAAATAAGTAAATGTGCGTGTAATTCGCACATTCATCTGGCAGCAGCTTAGTTCTCACAGTCCTATACACGCTACAATCTGTTTTCCGTTGGCTTCTAACCATACATGCGAGTACAGGTTACATGACCAAGAATTATTTCCTTAATTATTACTGGCTTGAAACACGTTAAACAAACCTTAAAATATACCCACAAAATTCACGTACCTCTAAAAATCAGTCAGTTCACTTTAGTTGAGCAAGAAAGCCAATATTCATTTCCTGAGCTTGGAAAATTTTTCAGTCAGTTTTAAAGTATACCAAGTGATTTTAAAACTGTGTTCAAATGCAGTCACTGGGAAAATGGCTGTCAGTAAGATAACTACACTGCCAGGTTATATGCCAGACTATCCGTACTTAATATATAGCAAACCTTTAAATTGCGAAGAAAAGGAAATATTTTACTACCGTTAAAATGTGTTTTATCTAAGAGTTTTAGCGTGTTGTTTTCAATAGAATGTGTACCTGAAGCCAAACTCTGACAAAGTGAGACTCAATGTTTGTTATCGCTCTTGTGTGACGTCATTAGTAATTTATATAATGTCTTTAGTTGTCTTAACTGCTGTCTTTATATTAATTGACTTGACCTCCATGACATCCCCACTGATTGGAGCCAGCCAACTGTTGTCACTTACCGCTCAGCGCTACTAACTGAAGCAATTTTTAGAAGCCAGTTTCCATATTCGTGCTGAAAATGTAATCCGTGCATTCTTCATGCTTTGTATTTTGCTCTCAGTATTCTAGTCCATCTCAGATGTTGTATTACAATCCAGAAAAAATCATCAGCATTTTACTGAAATTCGCATAACAACTTATCTTCAAATACATTCGCCAAATTCTCATATTCTTAGGAGTGTTATGTAATTGGTTTTCATTATGCATATTTGGACACTTTAGCAATAAACGTGCTACAGTTATAAATTTTTTCTTCAAACGTATAGTTATACATGTCCATACATTAGCATTATTCGAAAATATACCTTTCTAAGCAGCATTTCAGAAAGTTTAAACTCTAATAATGAAGGTTGCTGTATACATTAACACTCTTTAAGCTTTAAATTCGATGCGCGTATATCAGAGAAAATACCATTTCATCATAATTACTCTTATGCGATTTGCTCACGTAACTAATTTTCAATAAGTTCACCCAGCAAGCAAGAAATTTCACTGAAAGCTACGTGCAATGTTAAACCTATGAACTACACAACCATGCAACCATACATTATGCGACAAAACGTTTGGGTTAATTGAACAGGGCTCATTACTATCGATGATGGTGTAATGTATGTGTGTGTTTGTAAGTAGTGACACATGGGAATACAGAGGTCGGTGATAAATATTTGCTATTTAAGCCTGCTGGTTGTGCGTAGTCGATGCTGCATAAAGAAACCGCTGATGCAAGTGTAAAGAGAAGATTAGCATAAATAATGTTGATCACATATCTCCCAGTCCATTATTTATAGCAGGGGTTAGGCCTATGTCGGAAAATATTAATGGAGCATCATATCAACTAGAAGTCATCTGCAAAAATCGAAACACCGAAAATCTGCCTGACGTTTGTAATTTTTCTCGTTTCGTCTTGAATGTTTACTGCTTTCAGTAACTGGTCGTGGTTCCTGAATATTGTGGAGCAAAGAATGAGTTCACAGACAAAGAAAAGTTCTTGGATTCTAAGACATGAACATGGTTATGTCAAAAGCTTGTTTACTATTTTACTAACACGTATAATAAAACCACACGTTACTTGCATATAAGTTAGGCTTATTTACTTTTATAAACACTTCAGAAGAAGTACGCTATCGAGGTCAAACTAATTTATTTGCTACGATTAGGCCTTTACATATGAGAGAAACACTTAACTAACCGCCTTCTTTCTAACCCAGATAGTTGACAAAATTAATTTTCATTGTTTTGGTCAGTTACACTTCGGTTCTCAATACGTAGGTGCACGTTTTAGGAGATACACAGAATACACAAGAATGCAGGAATGATATCATCACATTCCACATGTGTGGTGAACCTCAGCCGCACGATCCAGCAATATGGTAGCACTGTCATGTAATACGGCAGAACTGTCATGTAATATGGCAGAACTGCAATGAAATATAGTAGCCCTGTCATGTAGTATGGTAGCATTGTCATGTAATATGGTAGCATTGTCATGTAATATGGTAGCGCTGTCATGTAATACGGTAGCACTGTCATGTAATATGGTAGCACTGTCATGTAATATGGTAGCGCTGTCATGTAATATGGTAGCACTGGCAGGCTGTAAGGCTGTATATCATTCACCGTTCAACAACTACATATAAACAGCTCAGAACTGGACCCGTCCAATAAGGAATACTTAAAATTATTAGCATATCAGACACATTATCAAGTGACAGTGTCCCCGTGCTGCCAAAAACCAATCGAGTACGACGATTGCACCAAAATTACCAATATGCCATTTAGTTTCTGTATATCCACGTGTTCTGTTCTAGATGTTAATTTAATTTACTTGATGTTTTTGTGCCTTCCTAAAGAAGTGAACAGTTATCAGAACCTGAAACGTTGTGTCAAAACTTATTTAGAGAATCTGTATTTTCTTGTATGTTGTCGTCGTTGGGTATGTGTGGTTCGTAATAAAGTGGGTACTTTTGAAGACTATGAGGTCTATATGAATAATTAAAAGACAACTTTAATTGGACCAGAGACGGTAATTTTTGAGTACAATACATTGTATACAATTTGGTTGTTAATAAGAATGCTTTTTTTTTGTTAAAATATAGTAATGAAATTATAATTATTTGAAAAGATGAAAGCAACTAGGGTTTTAAAAGTACGCACTTCATCCCTAACTACCTGTATCAATGTAAATTTATATATATATATATATATATATATATATATATATATATATATATATATATATATATATATATATATATATATATATATATATATATATACACGTTATACCAAGTAGTCTTGATTTAATTTAAATAAAGGAACTATACGTAGATTTTTTGGTAGCATTATTCCCATTATATTTTCATTTTCTGACATAGGCACACACACACACAAATATACATTCTTACATAAATCAACCTTACTTTTAATTATTTTAAACAAAAGCAAAAAATAAATCGTACTTCTTGAGAGCGTCATTGCATAGTATAAAGTAGTAGTACTTTCTTTCATTTACTTCAGGAAATTAAATGTCGTGGTCAGTTCTCAGGGTAGCTTGACTCTCACGATAATTCACATTACAAACAAATTTGAAACACATTTTCTTCTAGGTTATTCATTAGCTATCTCTACGCAAAACAAATAACTTCGGCTTTCTCACCGTGTGTGTTTACATATGAATCTTTCGGGCTACACCTGAACTGTGGCTAGAAATTTATGAAATAAAAGTAAATTTCTCGGAAGCTGACATGTTTTGCTTTCAGTATAGCAGGAGAAAAAAATACTGTCCTGACGTAAAACAAACGTACGTGAGGCTGTAATGTATACGTGTACTTGGTTACATATAACTTCTATAAAATTTGATAGCTAAATTATGCGGGAAAACAATTCATATTTTGTAATATGTGGGACAATGCACGACAAAATTTACCGTACAAATGATGAATTTGACATCTCAAGTACATATTATAACTAAACATATCTTGCATTGGCACAAGTATCACAAAATGTTAAAAATGATTCTCCATAAGTAGCTGTAAAATTTTTCTGAAGATATACAAAATGCAGTAGGCAACATTAATCAATAAGCAACGATTTCTTACCGTTTATACCCAGGCATAGCTGACTCTAGTCCACACTTGCATAGCGAGGAAACCAGATTTAATTCATGTATTTTGTTCTGATGATGAAAATACATTTTACGTACAAAAGATTTCAAATAACAAATAGTAAACACACCGAGATTTGAACCTAAGTCCATGCGGTTGTCAACGGCGCACAGAACACTTTGACCAACGTAACTTACATGCTGTCAGAAACTATTTAAGATTCTTAATTTTATAGCACATACTTGTTTGCAAATGCAATTTTTGTGTTTAACCTTCAGTCAGTTCATTAAGATCCATACAGTAAATTAAGATTGTAAATCCACCACATATCTTCCCATATTTCGTTGGCAGTGTTCGTATTAATTTTTAGGAAACATATGTAAACTGACGTCACCAGCCTTGTATAATAACAGTAATGAACCTTTGCTCTATATACAAGCTAAAGTAAGGAAATAGTTTCATACTTTCTATACATAGAGACTCGGAAATTCGCGTGTAGGCTAACCTCAATTTGTGAATTGAAGGAGAGAGAGAGAGAGCATGTGCTCATTGACTGCTCATTGACGAAGTTATAAAGGCCTGCATTAGTTACATTTTTTGTCATGGGCTCAGATACTCCCAGAAGATGTCAAAAAAGTCAAAGGCCAATTACAAAAGTGGCACGAACTTATAATTTTTGTAAGTCTAGCTTGTGCCCAAAAGAATACACAAATTTTCAGCCCTTTATCTACCTATACTGTTGGCAGGGGCGTAATTTGGGGCTACAGGGGATTTAGAATTTTATGTGTATAAATATATTTTTTGTATTTTTAAAGGTAAATAATGCTAACTTAAGGTCATAAAACTGAAGTTTTATTATTAAAGTATCTAATTTATACATGCTTAATTAATAAAAAAGATGCAACAAGGTCACTGTCGCCAGAAAACAAAATCTTGCACCCTCCCCCCCTAGAAAAACCTGAAATGACGCCCCTGACTGTTGAGGAAGTGTTTAAGGTGCATCGCTTGTTAATGTAAATTTAATTAACTTAGACTAACAAACACATCGTACTCGTAGCATTGCTATCAAGAGTCTATAACTTGTACTGCGATAAAATATATTTATTGTTAACCAGCACGGCAACGTTGCCTGCACTGTAACCCTGTAACGTTGAAGCAACCTTTCTTGCACCACCTGTACTGTGAGAAAGTTGGGGCCGGCGTTGGGGCAGTGGATAGAGCACTCGCCTCCCTCCATGAAGATCTGTGTTCCATTCCGGGCGGGGATTGCCCCCGGATTTTCGTATGAGTTCGGTGGGTTTTCTCAGACATTTCAGATTTCTCCTGTCTCTTTAATCTTGCGCTGCTCCATACTCACCAGGGCTATTGACCTAGAAGTTGTGTACTGACCAAAATTTCTTCACTCCGCTTCACCGGTTCGTCTGGCTTTAGAAAGTGTTGACTTTACTGTGTACGGTGTATGCACATGCTGTGCTTGGACGGTAGTGGAATGACGGTAAAGACGGGCGGTAGTGAGCTGAGTCAGCTGAAGACATTCTGACAGTTTTCTTGCAGGAGCGTGGCCGATGTGAGCCACAATACGCCGCCATTGTCAGCGTCACGCCGCGTCATCGTATTGTCGGGGTCTCTTGCCTGCCTCCCGGCCAAGTGTCACGCCGCCTCACCCGACAATATCTCCGCGAGATGCGTGGAAATTAAAATTGTATCAGCGGCTTTGTGGACGACTTCTTATTTCTCTGGTTTCTTACAAGGTCTGGAGTCGTGTAAATGTTGCGACTCACCGCCAACAAAGCAGCGGCTGAGAGCTCATTGTGGGAGTCTTTTATAACCAAACACGTTGCTTTATTTCTGCTTGTAATATGTTTGTTTCGCAGTTGAAAGAACCTTAAAAGCAACGGTTACTGCTAAAGAACTTAATAGAACCAAGCACAGAACAGGCGTCTACATAGAGGAAACCTCTTGCAACTGTGGCACATCATTTATCACTCAGTGTCACTTTCAGTCTAGTTAAACTAAATTAAGTATTAAATCTGTATGTAAAATTCTTTTTTTTTTTTTTTTTCACTGCAAGAATAATGTAGATAACTAACTCGGTTTAACTGAGCCAAGTTAAGTACTCAACATAATGAAGATGTGTCAACAAGGCGGTTGACAAATTTGAGGCATTAATTAATTATGTTTTGTCTCATTACCTTTGCAATTCAGCGTCGAAAACATACTTGCGGACTAAATGAAAATAACTCACTAAACCAGAAAATGTTGGGAAATTGCGGGAAGGCAAAAGCACGGTTATAATTTATGCAACATACAATATATTTTCCACACAATGATTTATTCTGTATGAAGATGCCAGGAAACAAGGCAGGTAACAGCCTGGGACTTAAGGGCGGTTCACCTCAGTTTTCAAAGTATTTTTTTTTATTTTTATGTTTGTACCAGATTTCCCTTATTTTAGACATAAATTGTGATTAAATCTTCCTGTTAGGGAATTTTTGTATCTCCTATAGTTTTTTGCGTAGTGAGTCGTAAACGTCAAAATTTGCACTTAACGGTTTTATGTACGCCACTAAAACCAACTGACATACCAAACCGAAAAAATTCACAGTGTATAACAATGTTGCAGGCTGTGATTTGACATATATGAAACAAAAAAGAAAATATTTTTGTATTTATTAAAACATGCTGGATTTTGAAATGAAAATTTAATTTTTTTTTTTTTTTTTTTTTTTTGGTATTATACAGGATGAGTCGTGAGGAAAGGTACATGCTTTGAGAGGTGATATTACTGGTGATTCTGAACAAAATGTTTCTAATAAACATATGACCGTTTCATAGAAACCGAATGAAAACAACAAGGAACGGGAAATGTGCAGGTAACGGTAAATCACGATACTGTTATCGTATGTTTTGTTTAATTGTGTACATTTCCTCACAAAACATGTTCAAACACTCCACCACCAACTACAGTGTATTTTGCTGCTCTGATAGACAGCTGCTGTGTTGCTGATCTGAGCTTATTAGTACATTGCTTTACTTGAGCACAAGCATGGTAAATACGAGCGAGAAGTTCCTCTCTTGTGTCCACCCTGCGCGTGTAGACTTCGCTGTTAAGCCAACCCCACAAGGTGTGGAAATGTACACAATTAAACAAAACATACGATAACAGTAGCGTGATTTACCGTCACCTGCACATTTCCCGTTTATTGTTGTTTTCATTCGGTTTCTCTGAAACGGTTAAGAAAAGGGCATATGTTTATTAGAAACATTTTGTTCAGAATCACCAGTACTATCACCCCTCAAAGCATGTACCTTTCCTCCCGACTCATCCTGTATAATACCAAAAAAAAAAAAAAAAAAAAAAAAAAAAATTAAATTTTCATTTCAAAATCCAGCACGTTTTAATAAATACAAAAATATTTCCTTTTTTGTTTCATATACGTCAAATCACAGCCTGCAACATTGTTATACACTGTGAATTATTTCGATTTCGTATGTCAGTTGGATTTAGTGGCGTACATAAAACCGTAAAATGCAAATCTTTACGGTTTACGATTCATTACGCAAAAACTATAAGAGATACAAAAATTTCCTTAGATGAAGATTTAATCAAATTTTTGTCTAAAATAAGGGAAAAAATGTCTGGTACAAATACAAAAATTAAAAAAGGCGTTGAAAACTGAGGTTACCGAGCCCTTAATGTCTTGTCGAGAGCGAGATTACTAGAAAATATACCATTAGCTCTGACTGACTAGAAAATAGAGAAATAATGAGACTTGGCCTTTAGTATAAATTGTCCCGGAATTCACATTGAAGAATTTCGAAAAACCGAAATCAGGGTACTCGAACCGGGATTCGAACCTGGGCCCTACCGAATACGATTACACTTATTTTTGCGCCATGTTGCTGTGTTAATATATATATATATATATAAACCAACAGTCGTATAGGTTTGATTTATAAATCTATTATGGGTCCTACTGGTTGACATTTTGTAACCAAAGTGGAATATTTTAATTGGTCCCAATTTTTTTCCTTTTGTTGTTATTTGGCCAGAGTTTTTGACAGGGCCGTTTAAAAGTTTCTGAGGTAGTAACAATGTTTTAAACTGTAGCCAATATGCAAGAGATTGCCTGTGACATAATAATTCTGAGCGTTTACTCTTAGTAAACTGCTGAGGTATATCATTTTCGACTAATAAATTTTAATTTTCTTTTAAATACAACATAGTTAACATGTCGGATTCGTGATTTGTATTTGCAGCTCACGTACAAGGGTCTAAATTTTAAAGTCTGTGTATGTTCTCGTATGCTTGCACGTTGATTGTTGGTTGCATTACGAGGATAACACAGAAGGATGTTGAAGTAAATGAGATAAGACTACCGAATATTCGCCTGTGTGTCATAGCGCTACGGTAGGTGTTACCAGTGCATGGTGGAATGTAAATATTATCACGTAGCAAACTGCATCACTATATTCTGCGCAGCAGCTGCATGCTCGCTCTTCTGCATTCAAGTGACGTCTGCAGTACATCAGCTGTTGAGGGAGAAGCCAAGTCGCAATACAAATTCAAGTGCCACTTCTGGAATAAGAAATAAAGGTGTTTCATTCCCAAGTGTAGAGTCTAGAAAAATTACCTTATTTTAAGGGCCAAGGAAGACTTAAATAGCCTATAAGTTTGTGTCACTTCGGGTATGTGGTCCAAGTCTTGTTTAACGTATCTTAAAGCATCCAGCTTACAAACATTGACTGGACTATATATATATGTGTGTGTATACATATATATATATATATATATATATATATATATATATATATATATATATATATATATATATATATATATATA